>OVAN01001391.1:0-41550 GCA_900406275.1 Anastatica hierochuntica
AGATTGAGAAATACTATTCATTAGCCGTTAAAATAGCCGTTTGAATTTAAATTTTTTAAAAAAAATTTTCTTTATATATATATATTTTTTTTTAATTATGACCGTTAGGATAATTATATTAAGCGAAAATTAAACTGAAAATTCAGAAAACAATCCTTTTAATATATTAAATTTTTTTATATCCGAAAAATTTATATATGCATAATAATAATGATACACATATAACAGTAGCAATAATATAACAAGCAATCAAATATACACATTTGGAGGGGATAAGTAAATTGTAAGACAATAATATTGATTAGGAAATAAATATTGCGAACAAAATTTAAGGCGGCAAAACCGACCGGCAACGAACGATAAATCGTCGCTACAAAATATAAAGTGCATAAAATTAAGGTGGTAAAACCGACCGGTAACGAACGATAAATCGTCGCTACAAAGTATATATAAATGGAGGTAAATTTTTTTTTAACTATTATAGTAGTATATATATTTAGATCTATATTCAGTCGTATCATAGAGTGATCGTGCTGATAAAGTGTTATAATATTACTATAATCTTATCGTATAGATAAATGGTGATAATGACTAAAAATTTATACCCGTAATCTTGGGGATACTGAGAAAATGGAACGGAGGAGAAGAGAATATATGAGAGGAAAGTGTTTATTATATGTATTCTTGATGATTTACAAATGAAGATTTACATGCTATTTATAGCCAAAATGGGTGAGACATTTGGGATCCACACTTACCTATAATTGTATAATTTTTGACAAATACTAACCTAGCTAGTTTGAATTTTATTAACCTAGCTAGTTTGAATTTATAACGGTAAGTTCCTTTTTTTCGTTGTACTTCGTAGGTTGTAACTTCTCTATTTTCCACCGAATTTCTTCCCTAATAACATTAGTTTTCCCGTCAACTTTGAAACCTTTACAAAACTAATAATAAAGTTTCAAAGGAGAAAAATGGTTGCCAAATAAAGTTGCTCTTAGTTTATCTCATAAACAAAAAAATTTAGAAAACAAATTAATGTTGACAAAAGACAAAATCTTGTGTTTTCTCTTCTTTGTTTATCTCATAAAGTGATTTATGGTTTCTTTGTTTGAACTAGTGGTCGGAGCTCCTCCCCTTAGCCTTCCCCTCCTTTGATTTATAGTTGGCTTAGTTGTCGCCTCCTTCTTTTGTATTTGACTTTTCCCAACATGTTTATGGTTCAACAACAAGATCTTGTGGCAGAGATTTCAGGTTCGAGGAATTGTGTCCCTTGATTGAATTTATGGTTAAGTTAGTGTTCATTGTAAGGTACTAGAGTTATGGCTCTATGCATCAGGCATTCAAGTAGTCGATAGCCAAAATTGTTTCGTCGGCGTCTTCTTGAATTGTGAAGTCATTGTGTAATTGTGACTTCGTCTGGTTGGAGCAATATAATGGGAGACAGATTACTCGTGGTTTGAAGACGGACCAATATGAGCCTTTTCTCTCAACACTAATAAGTTTAGCCTGAATTTCTCCGTGCGTATTTATGTTTTCAATCTTGTTTACTTTACCTTTCAGAAATTTTATGTCAAAATATCTATAATTGTTTGTAGGTGGTTCTTTTATCTTCTTGTTATTTTGTTATTATCAGTTTTCAATGTATATTTGTACAGATGTTTGGTTTCCGGAGATATTCTTAACCTCGTCGGCTTATGGCTTAGGAAAAATTTATTTGAGCCCAATTCTGTAAGATGGACCCCAAAAGCGATATTCGGCCTTAAACTTTAGCTACTCTTCTTTGGTTCTTCGTCGGTCGGCGTAAGCTCGCCGGAGAGATGAATGAGCAACCTAGATTTTCGGAAATGGTATTTTTTTTGTTCCCGATGCTCGAGCTTTCCATTTCGCTTTCTTATGTCGTTTTTACAAACACAAGCCATGAATTATTTATACTGTCTCCAATATGCCAACTTGGTGTGTGAATACTTGCAAAGGCTGCGCATAACTAGGTAATAATATCATAAAGATTCTTCTGTGAAAAACATGTTCATTGTTTTCTTCTCTATGATTGAAGTTTCTTGAAACTGGATTTTAAAACGATTGTAATGCTTTCATGGATGCCAAGAAAACGGTTAGTTTCTATTTATCCAAAACAAAAAAAAAAACATCCTTTTACATTCAACCACAATTAGCCCTTTTATAGAACATGTAACAGAACACACTCCTTGTTGGTATATGTGATTGTGTTTGTGGGGGTGTGCGTGCGTGCTGCCATGTCTTCTGAGTCTCTGTGTGAGTGATCCTAATCCATTTTCCTCTTATGTTGTTTTCACTTCAAGGGAAATAAATATATATAATTCCCTTAGGTTCATTCAGTATAGAGAAATCTAAATAATGTGGTCAAAATTATCCTCCTTAACGCCTGACAAAAAATTTGCCAAAAGAAGTCGCACTAGTTGATCCTTGGCTCTTCTCTAAGACTTTTTTGAATTTGATCTTGTTTTAGAAATTTTGTCTTCCAGCCGATTGCAACCATGGAGCTTGGAGCTTGTTTATAAACCCTTTGTGCTCTCGTTACATCATATATTCAAATGGAGAAAGAAATCAATTTTGTGACAGCAGGTCAGTGTCATCTATCATTCTCCTGGCTATATAGTTTACCTTTTGGTCTCTTTTTCATGTTCTTTTTTATTCAATATACAGTTCGAACTGAGAGTTGTTTCTTCATAGTTTTAGATGATTTGTGGCGCTAAGGATTTTGAACGGAATTCTGATCTTTCATCCCAATTATAAATGTGGACCTTCTTGGCAGCTTGACGGACCACCTTTTACACAACTTGATTTTGTCTCCTCTTCTGGTAATCTACTAGATAGAATAGAAAAGAACCAGTAACCATTTCCTTGTTCAATGTTTTACAATTAAAAAATTTATCTCAGGTGCAGCCTGAGGGCTTCTTCTACATTATATCCTCTTAGCACGGAGGTATGGATTCCGCTGCTCCTATTACTTCTTGAGTTCTAAATGCTTTTGCCAATGAGTATAGGCTTGGCGGATAGATTGATTGCGAGTAATGGTTTTATGTTTGGATTACTTTTGAATGTGATTTACTTAGACAATAGAGATATTTTAAGAACATGTGATTTGCTTTCTTTTCTCTCTTCCTTGGACTGTTTTTTTTTTTAATCAATTAGTCGTTTTCTGGTAGAAAAGTCAAAAGTATACATAAAGAAGAAAACTCAGCAAAAACATCACTGCTCATTTGCATTGACTATGAAAATATAATAACAGCAAAACTTGCAAGACCAATCAAGCTCTTTGAATCGGTCTAGTACACATAAATAACATAAATATATGTGTTTAACAGATAATAATGGGCGATTATGCTTATATTATATGCTTAAGAAAAGAAACCTACATGAATGCAACAACTTTCTTTCTTGGACTTTGGACATTAGAAATAATATTCACTTCCTTCCTATAACCATGTCTTAGACTTAGACATATGCCAAATGAGGAGCAGAACCCCAACGCCTAATGGAAAGCATCAGAAAGCCGATTCTGAGTACAATTGGAGTGATGTAGTTTCTGGTGAGCAGGCGAGGAATGTCTCCACCCTCAGTGCTATTAGACGGGCAGCCAAGAAAGTAGTGGGAGTCTTTGCTTTTCTTTTTACAGGAAAGAGAAATTTAAAGCCAAGGGAATGTCAATCTGATCCTGGAGAGAGCAGCACGCTCGACAGAGAATCTACATGTAAGCACATCTATGTGGTGTTTGGTTGAATCTTTCTTTAAACATTCTTTCTTGAATCAAGAACCTGCTTTGAATCTTTAAAGCACTGGTGATGTATGCCTATAATTAAAACAAGCAAAACTCTGTTTCCAAACTTGAGGGTCTTTGATGGGTGAGATATGTTTCTATACAATTATGATCTTTTTATCTTTACATATGTTACAGTATCAGGGTGGACAGGTTATTCATCACCAAGCTCTTTTGGAAGGTCAACAGAAAGAAAGGTTTCAGGTCAATATCGATTTTCCGGTTCAAGATTTCAAAATTCTGGGAAAGATTCTTCTTCTAAAAAAAGTTGGCACCTTGGCCCTGTAATTTTTTCTTTTGTGGAGCTTCAAAGAGCAACCGCAAATTTTGCACTGGTGCATAAGATTGGTGAAGGCGGTTTTGGAACTGTTTACAAGGGAAAGCTTGATGATGGAACTCTCGTTGCTATCAAGCGTGCAAGAAAGGTGATAGTTGAATTTTTTGTTCTTTCTTGGAAAATATGTGGATGAGAGAGATTGAAATTTGGCAAGATTATTTGTTTGGAGAAATGAAAATGATGTATAACTGGAATTATGTGGCAGAACAACTACGGAAAAAGCTGGTTGCTAGAGTTCAAGAATGAAATATACACATTGTCAAAGATCGAGCATATGAATCTGGTGAAGCTATATGGATTTCTGGAACATGGAGACGAAAGGGTTATTGTTGTTGAATATGTTGGCAATGGAAACCTACGAGAACATCTAGATGGTAAGTTACAAGATGTATTATGTATAGACAAAGATAAGTCTAGTCTCTGACTCTAGCAGAAAGCTTCCTATATCTGTAGGTTTAAACTTGTGTTCTCTTTGCTAAACGCAGGTTTGCATGGTAACCGCCTTGAAATGGCAGAACGTCTTGAGATTGCGATTGATGTAGCTCATGCACTGACCTATCTGCACACTTATACTGGTACTTTTTGTCCATTTCCTCCTTTTGTTTTCCTCGATAGTGTAGTTTTAGTGCCAAAACCTCATCAATAATTTCCGAATGCGCAGATACTCCAGTAATACACAGAGACATTAAAGCATCAAATATACTAATCACGGATAAGCTCAGAGCTAAAGTGGCAGACTTTGGCTTTGCTCGTCTAGTTTCTGAGGATCCAGGGGTTACTCATATATCAACCCAGGTCAAAGGATCTGCAGGCTATGTTGATCCAGATTATCTCAGGACATTTCAACTAACAGACAAAAGCGACGTTTACTCTTTTGGTGTTTTGCTCATTGAGCTTCTCACTGGAAGACGACCCATTGAGTTAAAGAGACCAAAAAAGGACAGACTCACTGTTAAATGGGTAAGTAACTTCTCTTGTCCCCTTCATCACAAGCTCGAGGGATTGAATCAAAGAGAAAGTCGTTCTTGTTTTGTGCTGCAGGCATTGAAGAGACTCAAAGATGGTGAAGTTGTTCTTGTAATGGATCCTTTGCTCAGGAGAAACCGAGCCGCTGTTGAAGTGGCTGAGAAAATGCTTAAACTGGCTAGCGAATGTGTTGCCCCGACAAGAGCTACACGTCCAGCTATGAAAGACTGTGTGGAAAGGCTATGGGCTATAAGGAGAGAGATGAAGGAGACAATGCTTAATTCCTCGCCCTCTGTTTCGTCATCTTCTTCAGTAACACACAGCTTTGTGGGTCGTGATTCAGACAAGTTTGCATTACCAAGGATTATAGACGAAGAGAACAGCACTGTGTTACTCTCTCCTTGATGAAACCAAATTGTGAAAACATTCTTTTACTTAGATGAATACAAATATACAAATACACATACAACAATGTAATTTCTTTTCTTGTCCCATTGTTTACTCATCGTGTCCGGATTGTATTTGTGGCAATGATTGTAAATGATCACCTTGCAAAAGATGAGAGATTTTGATATGCCATTACATTTGAATCTCACACTCACAAATTCCCCAGTTTGGCTGTCATTTACACAACAAATCCAGAGAAGAAGATGAAAGATCACAACACAAAACCCTTCCTTTTGTATTATATATACATTTACAAAAGAGATTCTTCACATCTCTCAAGCGAATTTAGGATGAGGCAAGGTCGAACCACCAAGGCTGGTGCTGCTGCCTCCTCCATGGACCGGTCCAAGCTTCTGAATCCAATGCTTCAGACCCTTTCTCGGGTCCTTGCAGATCTTGTTTGGAGTCAGATTCAAGCTCCCTTCACGTTCCAGTGAAGCTTCAAACTGTTCAAGGACTTTCACTATCTGCCAGAACTCGGGTCTCTTATCCGGTGCAACCGACCAACATTGTTCTATAAGAGCTTTCATGGCTGCTGGGCAATCTCCCGGGATAGTCGGCCTAATGTTCTGAACCAAAGATCAACATTTACAATCACGACAGTTATTTCCAAGGCTTTAACAGGATAACAACCATTAGACAGTTCTTTCCCTATAAGATGGCATAAAATCCCCGGAAGATTAATTACAATCATAAAATAGCCAAGAGACACATAGAGTATTATACCTTGTGTACGACTGCAAAAGCAGCTTGAATAGGATTCATGTCTTCATACGGAATTGCTCCAGCTACCATTTCCCATAAAACGAGTCCAAAGCTGTAAACATCGGCCTTTCGGCCGTGTGGTTTCCGTTTTATCATTTCAGGTGCCATCCACCTATAAGTCCCCGGATCATCAGCCAACATGTCACAGTACTCTTCCTCACACGCTATGCCAAAGTCAGCAATCTTCAACTGAAAGTCTTCGTCGATCAATACATTTTCTGGTTTAAGATCCCGATGGATTACGTGTTGTGAGTGAACATATTCCATTCCTCTTGCAATATCTAGAGCAAACTCTATCAGCTTTTTCAAAGGAAGAGACCTATTCTCAAGCTTGTGCAGAAAAGATCTTAAAGATCCTTCAGGTAAATACTCCGTGAGGACACAATATACAGGTGGATCTTTATACGCTCCCACAAACTAAGCACACAAATCAGAAAAGTAAATTTAGCACAAACCATAGCTACCATTCCACCTAGAATGGCAAAAAGAAAATACCAAAAAAAGACTTGAATCACCTTAATAACATTTTGATGGCACATTTGGGACAGAAGGGTGACTTCCTTGGTAAACTGTTTCTCTAAACGGGCTCCTAAACATCCATTTTCATCATCATCAGGTACAGTGATAAGCTTCACGGCAACAGCTTTATCTTCATACTTTCCATGGTATAGCCGGCTATATAGCCCATGAGCAAACCTAAGTCCAAAGAACAGCTTTGACATATCGATGCGGAACTCTTCAGCAGCTTCCACAGCACTCACTCTACGACCAGCATTATCAAAAAGCTTAGACCATCCTGTGTCCTTCTTGCTCTTCACCCTCTCTTGAATTCTCAGAGTGCCTAGATCTCTGATAGGACCTGATGGGGACCGTAAGTTGAATGATCTAATCTTCTCAAAGGAGTTTTTATGTGATAACTTGGGCTTCATTCCCTTTTCTGACTCCATTCTTCTTGGATGTGGAGTAGTAAATCTCTTACGCTCAGACCTAGCTTCCTTAAACACATCAGGAAGAGCCATCTGAGGCGAGGGAGAAACAGATCTCTGTTTATTAGTCACCGGGTTTCTCTGTATCTCCGAATCAACAACATATACATGAGCATTCAAATTCATGGAATCCTGAGTAGTCGTCTGTAAGTTACTCGAAACCAACTTCGGATCCCATGATGATGGTGATGATGCCTGGGGTCTTGTTTTCAGTCCAGAAACCTTTTCCTGGTTGATCATAAAAGGGAGAGAAGCTAACGTTGATGAATTAAGACGATAAGAAACAGTTTGGGAAAACTTCGTTCTCCTAATCCAAGAAGTAGCCTCTTCATCCATCTCTAAGCTTGAAAAACAAACCCTTTAAAGCTCGAAATGCTAAAATCCTAAAGCTTCAAAATTCATAAAACTTAAGCAAAACCGTGAAAACGAATGAGATGTGACTTGCAATCTCCAACACTCACATCTTTCAAACCCATGGAAACCCCATCTTCAACCATCAATCCAAAAGCTTCCTACGAAGACTAATAAGCCTCGAGACGTCAACCAAATCGCCGGAAAACACTGAATTACACCAATCATATGCCTCTTCCTAAAAAATCAAGCATCGATTTAATCGAATCAGCATAAGATACGGGACAATAATGACGAATCAAAATCGATCTGTTGAGGAATTTCAGGAAAACAATGAAGCTAGGAGCAACCTGAAACACGGAATCAGAAATGATTCGGAAGATCCGGCGACTTGAAGCTGGAGGAAGAAGGGAAAATTCGAGAGCTTAAACCATACAAATGGATTCTCAACACTTTCTTTTTTTTTCTCTTAAATGGATTAATTATTTATTTTTAAATAGATAAAAAGGTGGAAAAAAAAGAAAGAAATTCTTTGGAATTTTACTCCCAAAATTACTTAACACGACAGCGTATTAATCTGCCAGTCAACATCTGTGATATGCTCTCCATATATTCTGTCGGATAGAGAATCTTGTTTGAGTTATCAGTTTTTTAAATGAAATATATAAATAAATTCTAAAGCCCATTTATTAAAACAATGGCCCAATCTACTTTGTGACGATTATGTTATTGAAGGCAAGTGTTAGCACATAATTTTTGATATACGTCCTTATAAAAAACGACACTATCAAAATTCACCTATTGGTTTTGAATTTGATTGATGTAAGATTGGATTCGTTTCTCTCGATCTCTCTTTCTATAGCAGGATAAATACACATAATTGTCGTATATATCTTATTGTTGTTGACGTTCATATCTTCCAAGATTTAAGGTGTATAGGATCGTTAGAGTCTGTGTATAAATACGTCAATGTGATTGAATAAAGAGAACAATTCTGGCACCTAAATCTACATGGTATCAAAGCTAGAAATTTAACCTAAAAATTTTTTTTCTCGAGTCTCTTTTCATCATCTCGTCAGGTTAATCTGAGATTAACGACGAATTCTTTGTTCTGTTGCTTTTATCAAAAGTTTGTTCCTCTGTTATAAAACAGAGTCTGTGTTTTTCAAAACTTTCATGGCTGGTGGTGACGAAAGTTCTTCTACAGGTATTGTTACCTCTTCCTCAATGTCATATCAGGTTTCACCGTATCTCTTGTCTGCGTCGGACAATCCTGGTGCGGTGATAACTCCGGTGATATTGAATGGAGAAAATTATAATGAGTGGGTCTCTGAGATGTCCAATTCTCTTCAAGCAAAACGTAAGTTGGTCTTTGTTAATGGAGCATTGCCGCGACCAGAGCCTGGTCATCCTGATATCGAGAACTGGTTGACGGCAAATTCGATGATCGTTGGTTGGATTCGAGCTGCGATTGAGCCTAAAGTCCGATCCACATTAACATACATAACTGATGCTGCTCAGTTGTGGTCAGAATTGAAAGAGAGGTTCTCGGTAAGAAACACTGTTCGTTTACATCAGATTAAAGCTAACCTTGCTTCCTGTAAACAGAATGGACAGAGCATACTCGATTACTATGGAAGGTTGTCGACGTTGTGGGAAGAATTGCAGGCTTATCAGCCGGTGATTCAATGCTCATGTGGTGCTTCTAAAGACTTTGCCAAGCAACGTGAAGAGGAGAAAATACATCAATTTGTTCTTGGTTTAGATGAGCAAAGGTTTGGGGCTTTGTCAACGTCGATCATTGGTATGGATCCACTGCAAAGTTTGGGAGAGATATATTCAAAACTAATTCGTGAAGAGCAGCGTTTGAACTCGATTCATACGCGACAACAAACTCAGGAGGCTGTTGGGTTCGTGGCTAAGCACAGTATCAATTCTTCATCCACTGGTTCCTCCGAAACAACAAAACCAGAGAGCATTAATTTTTTGAAAAACAGAGAGCGCTTGATGTGCTCACATTGTGGTCGTCATGGTCATGACAAGAAGGAATGTTGGCAGCTAATTGGTTTTCCAGAATGGTGGGGTGAGCGTGGTGGTCGGGGCTCTCGTGGTAGAGGTCGAGGCGTTACAAATAATGGAGGCAGAGGACGAACTCAGGCTAATATAGCTCATGCCACCAGCTCAAATGCATCAACATTCTCTGAGTTTACGCCGAAACAATGGAAAGTTTTGTCACAGCTTGTTCAAGAAAAGACAGCAAGCTCCGGGACTTCCGAAAAATTGTCTGGTATGAATGACTATGGTGATGTCATTCTCGATACAGGCGCATCTCACCACATGACAGGGAGACTTTCTTTAATGAAAGATCTTGTTACCACTCCCCCATGTTCAGTGGGTTTCGCTGATGGAGGATACACACTCTCCTTTAGTAAGGGGGAGCTTCCAGTATTGAGAACTCTAACCTTGTTCAATGTCTTATATGTCCCAAATTTAAATTGTACTTTGATCTCGGTATCTAAGTTGCTAAAACAAATCAAAGGCATTGCTATGTTTACTGATACATTGTGTGTATTACAGGACCGTTCTTCGAAGATTTTGATTGGAGCAGGCCAGGAACGTGATGGGGTTTATTACTTCACGGATGTTATGGCAGCCAGGATACATAAAGTTGACGTCAAATCTGACTCTCTTCTGTGGCACCAGCGGCTAGGACATCCGTCTTTTTCAGTTGTGTCTTCTTTACCTATGTTTTCGTCAGTCTCAAAATCTGCTTGCTCAACGTCTTGTGATGTGTGCTTTCGAGCAAATCAGACTAGAGAAGTGTTTCCAGATAGTTCTAATAAATCAAAAGATATTTTTTCTTTAATTCATTGTGATGTCTGGGGTCCGTATCGGGAACGATCTACTTCCGGAGCTGTTTATTTCCTTAATATTGTTGACGATTTTTCACGTGCTGTTTGGACTCATTTACTTCAAGCAAAATCGGAGGTTAGTAGTGTGTTGCGTAACTTCCTTGCATATGCCGAAAGACAATTTGGAAAGAAGGTTCAAGTGGTTCGGAGTGACAACGGCACAGAGTTTGTGTGTCTATCTTCTTTCTTTCGCGAACAAGGTATTGTTCATCAAACTTCTTGCGTAGCCACACCACAACAGAATGGTCGTGTAGAAAGAAAACATAGACACATTCTCAATGTAGCTCGAGCATTACTTTTCCAAGCAAGTCTTCCTATACGGTTTTGGGGAGAAGCGATACTCACAGCTGCATATGTTATTAATCGAACGCCATCAAGTGTCTTGAATGGTCGATCACCATATGAAGTTTTACACAATGAGAAACCGAGTTATGATCAGTTACGAGTGTTCGGATGTTCTTGTTTCACACATAGAACAACGAAGGATAAAGACAAGTTTAGTGAAAGAAGTCGACGCGAAGTGTTTCTCGGATACCCATTTGGTCAAAAAGGATGGAGAATTTATGATCTTGACCGAGATGAGTTTGTTGTATCAAGAGATGTCGTGTTTCAAGAAACGATATTTCCTTATGCAACACTTCAATTATCTCGGCCACAAGATACAGTGTCTACTAAGGTTGATGCTGATTGGATTAACTTGCCACCACCTACAAACAAGGAGAGTGACACAGAGCTTGCGTCCCAAGAAACCTCTTCCCGCTCACAATTTTCTGAAACACAACAGTCTACGTCATCTGTCTCACCCGAAACAGAGCACTCTGTTTCTTCTCCTTCCCTGAATCCGCCGCATACCAATCCAGACCTCCTGCCGACTGCACCACTTGTCACACCTACGCTACATTCCGACACAGCAACAGTTGAAGAAGGTGATACTCCTGTCTCTCCTGCACCCGATAGCTCTGCCACTGTCTTGCCGGCAACAGTAGCTTCACCACCGCGTCTTGGTCGTGGGCAGCGAGAAAAGAAGCAGTCAGTTAGGCTTCGTGATTATGTGGCTCACAATACGATATCCTGTGAAGAACCCCATCACACTCCTACTGCTTCTTCATGTCTCGAGACGGGCTCAGGTACATCTTTGTATCCGTTAACATTTTACTTGTCTGATGATTTGTTTTCGCCAGGACATAAGGCATATTTGGCGTCACTTACTACTGGAAAGGATCCGAAACATTTTAAAGATGCTGTACAATTAAAAATCTGGAGAGATTCCATGTCTACTGAGGTAGATGCGTTGGAAGATACCGGAACATGGGACATTACTGATTTGCCGCCAAATAAAGTTGCTCTTGGCAGTCAGTGGTATTTAAAACAAAATATAATGCGGATGGTACTGTGGAACGTTACAAGTCTCGGTTGGTTGTACAAGGCAATAATCAAGTTGAAGGCGAAGATTATAACGAGACGTTTGCTCCGGTAGTAAAAATGACAACGGTCCGTTCTCTTCTCCGCATTGTTGCTGCTCGTAATTGGGAGGCATATCAGATGGATGTTCATAATGCATTCTTGCATGGTGATCTTGAAGAAGAGGTCTACATGAAGTTACCACCAGGTTTCAGGCATACACACCCGGACAAAGTCTGTCGCTTGAAAAAGTCGTTGTATGGACTTAAACAAGCACCACAGTGTTGGTTTAAGAAGCTGTCTGACTCTTTACTTCGCTTCGGATTCACACAGTCATATGATGACTACTCTTTGTTCTCATATACTCGGGCAGGTATCGAAATTTGGGTTCTGGTGTATGTTGATGATTTGCTTATCTATGGAAACGATGAATACATGCTTCAGAAGTTTAAAGACTACTTGAGTAAATGTTTTGCAATGAAAGATCTAGGTAAACTAAAGTACTTCCTAGGTATTGAGGTTAGCAGAGGCGAAGAAGGTAATTATCTCACTCAAAGGAAGTATGCCTTAGATCTTATTGCGGATAGTGGTTTCTTGGGTTCTCGGCCGGTTCACACTCCGTTGGAACAGAACCATCGTTTGGCTCTCGATGATGGACCACTGTTATCTGATGCCACTCAATATCGACGCTTAATAGGTCGTTTGATCTATTTGACTCATACTAGACCGGAGTTGAGTTACTCGGTACATGTCCTGTCTCAATTCATGCAAACGCCTCGTGAAGCTCATTGGAAAGCATCTCTGCGTGTGGTACGTTTTCTTAAAAGCTCTTCGGGTCAGGGAATACTTTTGAAGTCGGATCTGGATCTTACTTTTTCTGTTTACTGTGACTCGGACTGGGCTGCATGTCCACTCACTCGTCGTTCTCTAAGTGCGTTTGTTGTACTTCTTAGTGGCTCGCCTATTGCTTGGAAGACTAAAAAGCAAGATACAGTATCTCATTCGTCTGCTGAAGCTGAGTATCGAGCAATGTTTGTGGCGCTTAGAGAGGTGAAGTGGTTACGCAAATTGCTGCGAGATTTGGGTGTCGATCAAGAAGTTCCTGCGCGTTTCTTTTGTGATAGCAAAGCTGCCATTCACATTGCGGCAAATCCGGTGTTTCACGAACGTACAAAGCATATCGAGAATGATTGTCATGCTGTCCGAGATGCAGTTAGAGATGGTATCATCGTCACACAACATGTCCGTACTACAGAACAACTAGCTGATGTCCTAACCAAAGCATTGGGGAGAGTTCACTTTGAGGAGTTATTGTCCAAGTTGGGCGTTACGAATCTACACGCTCCAACATGAGGGGGAGTATAGCAGGATAAATACACATAATTGTCGTATATATCTTATTGTTGTTGACGTTCATATCTTCCTAGATTTAAGGTGTATAGGATCGTTAGAGTCTGTGTATAAATACGTCAATGTGATTGAATAAAGAGAACAATTCTGGCACCTAAATCTACACTTTCTCACGTTTGTTATGCGGAAGACAAAGAAGAAAGAACACAAACAAGTTTTATCTCGAGTTCACTTCTAATGAGGATAGCTACGTCTATGGATCAGAGTTCTCCGACAATCCACTAACAACTATGATGAGCTCTACAAATCAGAGATTCGAAGAAGAATAAGTAGTTTCAAGATGTCTACTACATTGTAACAAACTCGTTGTTTTCCTTTGCAACACTGTAACCGAACTTTTCAATCTACTAGTTTAAATTAACATTTGATAGTGAAGTGATTACGTTTAAAATCTCATTGGAGTCAAAAGAAAAAGTTTATTTGAATAAGATTGCACGTTTATATTTATTAAGTTCCTAAATGTAATCAAAAATTTATTATGACCATTGCTCTTATAGGACCTGAACCTTTAGTAATCAAATTTATGAAGTACGTTTATATATATCAACATGAAACACCAACATATAGCCGATTTAAATGAGATAATAGTCTCACATAGATTATAATATTGTGTGTGTGAACAAGTAGAGATGAAAATGCTATATTCCATGATTAAACATGAGTTCAGTTAACCCATAGGATAAAAGTTGAATGTTTCAGATCAAAGTCTACAATGCTCTCAATATAAAAAAAAAGAGTTTCAATACTCTCTTGTGATCTCAAATACTCTCTACTTTTAATGAAGAATTGTAAAACTTATTTTGCTCTTACAAGAATAAATTAATGTTAAATAGATTAAATAAAACAATCAATAAGAAATTTACATCTTTCTCTTTCCAGCAACCAATAAGAAACTTGCATTTTTTTTCAACAACCAATCAAAAAAAGGAAACAATTTCTCTCTCTCTTATCTCTCTTCTTCTTCGACTCTATACCCGAAAATGGGGTTAAAGTTGGTTCTAAATCTTCAAAATCTTTTCACCATTGACTATAGAGCTCAAAATCGAGGTAATTCGTATTCTATTAGGTAAGTTGTATGAATTTTAAGAGAACATTAGTTCGTAATCACAGTGAAATGTAGGGGAACATTTGTTCGTAATTTGTATAACTTGATAAAGTGTGACGAAGTTATATGTTTACAAAACATATAACTTCATCACACTTTGTCAAGTTATACATTCTGTATAATTATAGAAATATATAACTTGGTCAAATTTGACCAATTATAGTGTACAGAAAACAAGAAAATGAGAAACAATTATAATATAAAATTTAAAATCCATTAAAATCCATGATCATTGCATGGGCATTGGAGAAAAACTTGATAGGGAGATTTTCAAGGAGTTGGTCTCCTTCCTCAAACAAAAAAGCACACCTTTGCTTGATCAATCGATGACATGACGGGGATAGGCATCGACGTGACACTCCACGAACTCAATGTCGACCCAACATACAAACCCGTTCGCCAAAAGCGCAGGAAGCTCAGGCAAGAGAGGGCATAAGCAGTCAACGCAGAAGTCGAATGATTCTTAAAGGCAAGGTCAATCATTGAAGTGAAGTACCCCGACTGGTTGGCAAACCTAGTGGTGGTAAAAAAGAAAAACGAGAAGTGGCGAGTATGTGTGGATTTCATCGACCTAAACAAGATGTGCCCAGAAGATTGCTTCCCACTACCGCATATAGATCGATTGGTTGAAGCGACAGCTGGGAATCAGCTGCTCACCTTCCACGATGCCTTCTCTGTTGACAACCAGATCCTCATGCACCTCAGCGACAGGGATAAAACGTCCTTTTCGACCGATCGAGGACTCTACTACTACAAGGTAATGCCAGTTGGGCTAAAGAATGTCAAAGCAACGTACCAACGACTTGTAAACAAGGTGTTCTTGGAGCATCTCGGCAAAACAGTGGAGGTGTATATCGACGACATGTTGGTGAAGTCCCTCCGTGAAGATGATCACGTTGGTCATTTAAGGGAATGTTTCTTCATTCTCAACAAGTATGGCATGAAGCTTAATCCCGCAAAATGCACATTTGCTGTAACTTCAAGAGAGTTCTTGGGATATTTGGTTACTCAACGGGGAATTGAAGCTAATCCCAAGCAAGTTTCTGCCATAACCAGAATGAGGTCCTCCACCTCGATGCGCGAAGTCCAGTGACTAAAATGCAAAATGGTTGCACTCAATAGGTCCATCACTCGCTCCATGGAAAAATGCATGTCGTTCTACGAGAAGCTAAGGTCCAACAAGAAGCTTAAATGGGACGATTCATGCGAAAGCACGTTCCAGTAGCTCAAGGAGTACCTAACGACCCCTCTGGTGCTCGCAAAACCTAAAACAAGAGAGGTATTATATTTGTACATTTCAGTTTTTGGCACGGTAGTCAGCGGAGTACTCGTCTGAGAAGAGAACCGGGAGCAAAAACCAATCTTTTATATCAGAAATTCTCTAGGAGATGTGGAGACCTGGTATAGGACGACTGAGAAGCTCGCCCTAGCGGTGGTAACCACAACTCAAAAGCTCCAACCTTATTTCCAGTCTCACTCCGTGACAGTGCTATCCAACCATCCTCTACCATCAATCTTGCACAGCCCAATGCAATTCAGGAGACTCGCAAAGTGGACAATCGAACTCAAAGAGTATGACATCGAGTACAAGTCGCATACAGCACTGAAGTCGCAGGTGCTAGCTAAATTTATCATATAAGCCCAGATAGAGGAGAGCTCGGGAGTAGGTACTGACGTTCCATGGAAGTCGCACGTCGACAGTTTTCATTGATGGAGCCGACTCAAGGAAGATCATCAGAGAAGAACGACCAACTTCACACTAATTCTCATATTGCTTGTCTTGGATTAAAAGAAGATGAAGAAGTTGAAAGAACCACAAATTGGCTCCAATTTAGAGGTTTCGTTTAAAGTTTTGGTTTAATGTTAGCTCAAGTGGATAAGAGCTGCAATGGAAAACAACGACTTTGTTACGGTGTAGTAGACATCTTGAAACTACTTCATCATCTTTGAGTCTCTAGTTTGTAGAGCTCATCATAGTGGTTAGTGGATTGTCGGAGAACTCCTACCTCCGAGGCGTAGCTATCCTCATTAGAGTGAACTTGGGGTAAAACTTATTTGTGTTCTTTTTTCTTTATCTTCCGTATAATAAACGATAGAAAGAGAGATTAAGAGAATCGAATCTGATCTTGAATCAATCAAACTCAAAATGAATATGTGAATTAAAAACAGACAAAGACTAAACAAACACCCGTAAAAGTCAAAAAAATTAGGAACAATTGGTGAGAAATCAAAGTCACCTCCTTTATCTGATCATAACTAGCTAAGCTCTGCAACGTTTACAATAGCCTTCCATGCAATGTTAGGTTCGTATACAACACACTTGTAAATCAAAAGGGTATAATTGTCTACTAACTTTAGTAGTTAGGCATACTTATTTTGAAGATTAGCTTATAAACAAGCTTCTCTATTATGAAATAAGTGTCTACAACTCCCGAACTAACGCCTAGGAGCCAATGGTTTTCCTTCTTATTGTAGTTGGACTTGAACAAGATCGGTTGGCTTAGCTACTATAATTACTATAGCTCATGTTGTCAACAAAATAGATTCCGTTTTATTATGTTGAGCTTTCACTCAGATTGCCTCGAAAGAGATGATCAAAAGCTGCAAGAATGTGAGACTTACAGGCTCATACAAGCCAATTTGTAAGCCACAGTAGACGCAACTGCCGATGCCGCCCTGCGATTCCACATTTTTCCAAAGCTCTGAAATGTCGTCTTCTCTTGATAGACTGCCCAATGAGACTGTGCTTAGGCAAACTCTCACTATCTCTTGTGGGAATCTTTATTGGGAGTTGAAGCATAATTGTAAATATCACTTAGTTAAGGCGACAAAAAGTGAATCAGAATTTCACTAGATCATTACAAATCATACTCAAATGGAGTAAAGCAAAACACACAAGTGAAGTAGAATAGGTTTCTCCAAAATGTTTCGAGCTGTAATGAAGGAAAGTGTGCTACTCTTTCCACACAAGTACTATTAACAAGTGTTCCTTTTTACATTTTGTTATTAAGAGAGCAGAGATCCTCTTTATTAGTTGGAAGATTTACTGCTCAGTGATTCACTTAATACACCACGAAGGCACTAGAGGAACCAGAGAAATAGTGAATGGAGCTCAAAGGGGTTTTAGCAGAACCAAAGTGAGAGATTCTATCAACGTCAGGTGATGCGGTTTTAGGGGTTCTCCATTCGACTGTCGCTAAGCTCTGCGGGCTGAGTTTGAGTGGTCTTGACAACTTAAACCGGAGGCAAAAGTCGTTGTCGTCATAAACTGGAACCCATGTCTCTCTTCCCTCGAGCCACTGCTCAACAAGGGCGAATGTCATTTCTGTCATCAGATCGCTTCTCGGGTTAGCTGACATGAATTTAACACTCACATTGTCGATTCCTTTCCTGAATTTTGAAAACCGAGGAACATCTGATATGACATCTCCAAACTCAGTTCCAAGTGGTGTTGTATCCGCAACCACAAGTGTTATTAAGCTTATTTTCTTGTGAAGTAGATTAGGTGGTTGAGGACCTGGCTCAGTCGCTTTACCGGATAGAAGATCATTTGCTAGTCTCTTGAATTCTTGAATGTATCCGCTTAGTGTGTGAGGTCCATACAAAGTCGATGTGTGAGGTCCATACAAAGTCGATGCATCCTGAGAAAAAAAAGAAAGAATTTGGTTCTTGAAATCAAGAGAGATCCAAGCTTTCTAAATTTTATGACCTCATATCTCTGAACTTGGTATTCTTCAAATGTGGCGACATACTGCGAGTACGAATTGGTTAGACCGGCTATGACTACGTTGAACTCTGATAGATATGAAGCTTCACACCCACCTGTGCTATATCATTACAAGAGGAAGAAGAAGCATCTTATGAAGAATTAACTCAAGTTAGGAGGAAGATCCTTTAGCTAAGTTAAATAAACTCTGGTTAAGGGACTATGGTTTTTCGTGGGCATCAAGTTGTATGGTGCACATGGGTTGTCTAGTAAGTAGTATAAAGTAAGGAGTAAGGAATGAGAGACGATATCTTGAAAGATCACAGAACTTTGGGGGAGGTGAGAGTAATCCGAATATTAATTCTCTTTGTAATCGTTACTTTTTCTAATGAATACAGATCATCTTTACTTAACAAATCTCTAAATCTCTTTGTTCATTCTCAGTTACAAAAGATCACACTTAACAATTGGTATCAGAGCACTAAGATTAAGGGACAAAGATGACACCAAGGAAACCTGAAATAGCAGAAGAGAGTCAACAAAAGGATGTGGTTCCTATGTTGGTGTTTGAGAAGTTTATAGATCGAGTGATGAAGAAGTTTGATCAGATGGATGAACGTTGGGCAAAGATGGAGGAAGATAGACGTTCACCAGCTTCTAGAAAAAGCATCATCCAGATGGAATCGGGTCAAAAGACACAAGAGAGCCAAGGGGGAGAAGGATCCGGAGTAGATTCAGAACCAATACAGGAGAAAGCATCACAAAAGACAGGGGGATCCAGTGATAAGTACACTTCAGTGACAAGGAAGATGGAGATCCCTACGTTTGATGGAGAAAACGCGGAAAGTTGGGTCTTGAGGGGGCATTAATACTTTAAACTGGAAAATTTCTCAGAGGAAGAGAAGCTGAGAGCGTTCATAATGTGCTTTGATGACGAAGCCCTTATATGGTATCGATGGGAAAGAGACAAAAATCCTTTTGAGAGTTGGGATCATATGAGACGCAGGGTATTGGATAATTTCTGGGTTAAAGTCCAAAATACTCTTAAGAGTTAAAAACTAATCCACCATTCTCCCTCATGATCTCAATACTCCCCTAATCTTAATGATAATGTAGATTTCCATAATTACCCATACTGAAAAAAAATATCATGAATTAATTTTAATGGGAAAACACAAAAAAAAAATTAACCAATAGAAAACAAGCTTCTTCTTCTTCATCGTTCTCGTCGTTGTCATCGACGCCGAGCTCATTCTCCTCCAATTCGTGTTGACTCCGACGCCGAACTCTTTCTTATTTCTCGCATAAGCTTCGTAATCCATAGGTATGCTTCTACAAGCGAGATTATGTGTTGTTTTTGTGCCTCAAAATGTAATAAGGGTTGGGGTTATTTCAATTTGAGTAGAAACTGAAATTTGAGATTGGTATTGGGTAGCCATGTGTTCTAGGTATCTTATGGCATAGTATTGATAAATAATATATTGTAGTGGTTGAACCGAAGGTACATTGTAGTCTTGGAGTTAAAATTGATCCAAGTCAAGTCAATTGTAACGGTTTGTAATAGTTTGAGGAATTGTATAACTGTTAGAAAAGGTATAATTGGCTATGGTAAAATTGGTATAAATTTTTATAACAAATAAGTGGTATACCTGGTATAAAACAAAATAATTGTCACTAGTCTGAATGTGCTAATTGGGTTTTTTTCTAAATTATGACAGGAGCCAGTGAGCAATCCACCCATAAACATATATTTTGACTTCGAAGGATATTATTCAATTATCAGAAATGGGTATCAATGGAATCTGAGAGATGCTTGGTTGTACGCAATATCGTTTTGGGATGCTTCTGTCACGGAGATCACTTATTCGATGTTAATGGACAAGATATGCCGAAAGGTGGGGGTAGATAAGTCTATGACGAAGCTAAAATTCAGTTACATGCCAGTGGTGGTGTCCTCTCAAAGATAGTCGTATGTTTTGGATGATGACGATGTTTATACTTATCTAACATCCTTGGGTGATGACGTTGTTGTTGCAGGTGTTTATATATTGACAAATTTTCTTATGTCCATGCAATTGCCGCTACCATGAAGTTCTTGAAGCATGAAATTAGACCAACAGATTTACGTGATTTATATGGTTTGTGCTCACCGTATTACATGGTATCTCAGTGGGCTATGGCATACTGCAGGACAATTTATCCAGTCCCTGATCGGATAAGTGGATTGTTCCGATTGATATGAAAGAATTATATGCATATCCGTCGATACATAAAATGGTTGCAAGTAGAAACTTGGCTAGTTGGTTCGAGAGTGAGAGCGGTAGACAAGAATAGTTTGCGTTTGTATTTGTATAACTCTGTATAACTTTTTCTGGAATGGTGTAACTCAGTACGTTTTTTATCCATTATCTCTGTTTGAACAACTAAGAAAAAACAACACAATGGGCTAAGTATTTAACTTTGGAGGATAAAATGTATAATTTGTCAATTCACCAATTGAAATTAACAAATAAGCATAATTCACGATAGATATTCATCACTTTTTTCTTGATACACATTCCACTTTTATGATGACTTTGTGAATACTAACCATGTGACACATGTGATTTTCGGAGAAATAATGTTTTTCCAAAATATTAATATTGGTCATGTAAAGTCTGTTCCCAAATGATCTAAAATCATGTGTATAACCAATAATTCGTTGCTTAAGGTTATGTATAACCGATTATAATGAATACTGTCAAAAGTACAACTCTTTGGCAGGAAGTATAAATCAGAGTTAAGGAATAACTTAGACAATAAAAAGGCTACGACACGTGTGTTTTTTATTAAAAAGGTGCGCATGTGTTTCTTTTGACTCCCAAAAAACGAAAATTTTTCAGTCCCCCCCCAAAATAAACAAAAGTTTCCAAATTCCCCCCTCCCCCAAAATAATAACCCCAAATTTATTGATTTCTCTCATTCAACACAAAACAAAAACCTAAAAAAGAAAAGAAAAAGGGCTCGCGATGGAGGTGGCGATGAATCCGTCGAATCCCGACGAAGCATTCAAAAACTATCTACGATTCTTAATCTGTGATGAGTCCCTAGCTATTTCGATCATTCCCTATCTAATTCAGTCTATTTTGATGTTCTCCCTCATCACGATTTTCACGTCGTCGTTCATCAGCCAATATAACAGTATAATTGTATAACTCACCTACGAGTTTTACCTTTAAAATCTCAAGTCACATTTCTCTGTACGGTAGGTTTCAAATGGTTGGGCCGGAAATTTCAGAGAAAGATCCGTACTACGAAGATATGAAGAGGGCAAAAAAGACTTACAATTTTCTATGTGTTGTTGAGGAAATCTATGGTCGACCATCATATTGTGTTTGTGGTGAAGGAATTAAAAAGGAGATCGACTAGAGAGGAAAACACTTCTACGTTTGCAAAGTCTATAAGGATGATGGCTTCCACGTTCGTGTATATGCTATCAATGCTTTCGCGGATGAGATTGACATGTTAATGAGCAAGGTCCGTGAAATGCGCAAAGAGATTGCTGAGCTCAAGGGATTGGTGAAGGGTTCGGGTTGGAGGTTGGGTTCTCGTTAGATTTCTGTTATGCTCTTATTTTCCTATGCTTGTTTAGTTCGGTTTGATGTTTGATGTTTGGTGTTGATTTTCTTACTTGTTACTTGGGATCTTCCTTGTTGTAAAACAAACTCTTGTCCAACTCTTATGTCTAATTATCTATATGATGTTTGTTAGTTTTCTGTTAAACAAACCACACAGTTTTACAAAGTTATCCAGAGTTACACAAACCAATATTTAAAACACTGCAAAGTTATCCAATATTTAAACACTACACAGTTATACTCAAGTCGCACACAATTATCCAATGTTTAAACACTTACCGGTTAAGGTAATGCCTTTCGGTTTGACGAACGCTCCAATCACTTTTGAGTCATTGATGAATGAGATATTCAGGCCCTATATTCACAAGTTTTTGCTGCTGTTTTTCGATGACATTTTTGTGTACAGCGAGTCTATGGTAAAGCATGAAAAACACTTGAAGTTGGTCTTAAAGGTTCTTAAGCAGCAACAACTATATGCCAATCGAAAAAAAATGTCAATTTGGAAGTTCTAAAATAGAATATTTGGGACATGTGATCTCGGCAGAAGGAGTTGCAACTGATCCAGAAAAAATTAAAGTCATGAAAGAATGGCCAGCTCCAAACAACATTAAGAAGTTAAAGGGGTTTTTGGGGTTAACAGGTTATTACAAGTGGTTTGTGCAGGGGTTATGGAGCTATAGCATGTCTTTTGACTGATTTTTTGAAGAAGGATAAATTCTTATGGGGAGAAGCTGCAGAGCAAGCTTTTCAGAAACTTAAAACAGCTATGACACATGTACTAGTCCTTGCTTTACCAGATTTTACAACATTATCATTGTGGAGTATGATGCTTCGGGAATAGGCTTAGGGGCGGTGTTGATGCAAGAACAAAAACCTATAGCTTATTTTAGTAAGGCTCTCACAAATAGACAAAGAAAAAAATCAGTGTATGAACGTGAGATGATGATGGCTATAGTGTTTGCAATTCAGAAGTGGAAACATTATCTGCTAGGGAGAAAGTTTGTAGTAAGGACCGATCAAAAGAGCCTAAAGTTTTTATTAGAGCAAAGGGAGATTAAAATGGATTATCAAAGGGGGCTCATAAAATTATTGGAGTTTTATTTTGATATCGAATACAAGCGTGGCTTAGAAAATAAGGCAACTAATGCCTTGTCAAGAAAAGGGGCCATGACAGAGTTGTTGACACTCACTGTTCCATCTTCCATCCAACTAGAAACCATTTGTACAGATATGGACCATGATCAAGAACTAAGACAAATTATTGAAGACTTGGAAGAAGATAGCAACTCCCATCCAGACTATTCTATGGTTCAAGGAAGATTGTTGAGGAATGGGAGGTTGGTGGTATCAAAGGGATCCACCATGATCAAACTGATTATGCAAGAGTTTTATGATAGGAAAATAGGTGGTCACGGTGGAGTTCTCAAGACACAGAGAAGGATTAATGAGTTTTTTTTTATTGGAAGGGGATGATGAAAGATATAAGATGATATGTGGCTGCTTGTGATGTGTGCCAGAGACATAAGTATTTCACTCTAGCTCCAGGAGGCCTGCTACACCCATTACCAATTCCTCAAAGGGTTTGGGAGGACTTATCTATGGATTTTGTGGAAGGCTTGCCTAAATCTGAAGGATACAACTCAATAATGGTGGTGGTGGATCGGTTAACCAAATATGCGCATTTCTATGGGTTAAAACATCATTTCACGGTAGTGGGAGTAGCTGGAGTATTCAGCAAAGAGGTTGTGAAGTAGCATGGGTTCTCCAAAAATATTGTTTCTGACAGGGATCCAATATTCCTAGGTCATTTTTGGAAAGAGTTATTTCGCCTTGCAGAGAAAGAACTGTGCATGAGCACATCCTACCATCCTCAGTCGGATGACCAGACAGAGGTCACCAATAGAAGCCTGGAAACTTACTTAAGGTGCTTCACTAGTGATAAGCCAAAGGATTGGCACCGGTTTTTGTCTTGGGCGGAATTATGGTACAACTCCTCTTACCATTCTGCAATAAACACGAGACCCTTTCAAGCTGTCTACGGGAGAGAACCACCTGCTATTCCGAAATATGAAACTGGTTCTACAACAAACGCAGACTTGGAAGCAAGCTTAGTTGAAAGAGATAATGCATTGGCTCTTATCAAAATACACCTAAGCAATGCTCAACATCGAATGAAACAGGAGGCTGATGGCCATAGAAGGGATGTGGAGTTGAAGGTGGATGATTTAGTATACTTGAAGATGAGACCGTTTAGGTGTAAGACTTTGGCTAAAAGATCTAATGAGAAACTAGCTGCAAGGTTTTATGGGCCATATCAGGTTGAGAAAAAGATTGGACAAGTAGCTTATCGCTTAAAGCTACCTATTGAAGCAAGAATTTATCCAGTCTTTCATGTTTCCCAATTGAAGAGGGCTGTAGGGGAGAGAATAGAAATAACTCAGATCCCACCTCAGCTAACAGAAGAAGGGATAATAGAGGCTGAACCAGAAATGATACTCGGAACGCGCATTAACAGAAACACAGGTCGAGAAGAGTTACTAATTAAATGGAGAGACCAACCTAACTTTGAGAGCTCGTGGGAATGGAAAAGCAAAATAGAGAAACAGTTTCCAAGCTTCAACCTTGAGGACAAGGTTAATTTCAAAGGAGGGGGTATTGATAGATATGAAACTCCACACTCACCTGTGCTATATCATTACAAGAGGAAGAAGAAGCATCTTACTTATGAAGAATTAACTCAAGTTAGGAGGAAGATCCTTTAGCTAAGTTAAATAAACCCTGGTTAAGGGACTATGGTTTTTCGTGGGCATCAAGTTGTATGGTGCACATGGATTGTCTAGTAAGTAGTATAAAATAAGGAGTAAAGAATGAGAGAGGATATCATAAAAGATCATAGAACTTTGGGGGAGGTGAGAGTACTCCCAATATTAATTCTCTCTGTAATCGTCACTTTTTCTATGAATACAGATCATCTTTACTTAACAAATCTCTAAATCTCTTTGTTCATTCTCAGTTATAAAAGATCACACTTAACAAACTCTCCTCCGTTGTTGCCTTCCTTAAGAACTGTTTTCACAGCATCACGTAATCGCCTCCTTGCCATTGTTGTGGATTTTTGCATGCAGAACCAAAGGAATATTCGGTTACTAGTGCTCTACATCAAACCGGAAATTATTTTTATTTTCTTGGGAAGTCTTGAATACCTCCGGGGACGCAGAGAATCAGTAGCTGGCAAATGCGGAGGATCTAAAATGGTAATATAGACGGCTGAAAATGGATTAAAAACAGCTTTTAAATCACAACATCTTAAGTAGGATTCATTCTTAATCCATCGAAGTAAAAGAAAAAGGATTCATGATAAACAGACTATGCTCACCGCCCAGTCGTATGGTTGTTTCATTTCACCTGTGTCAAGCAATATAGGTTTAGGTTGTTGGCTTGGTTGGATTCTTGAGAAGGTTCCTTACGAGCCTCCACAAAACATTTCTCTGGGACAAGTCAAAACATACAATGTTTGAATATTCAATAAATATGAAATTTAGACATCTCATAAGAAATTTTACAAGGAGAATTTGGGTATCACCTGATCATCTCCTTGATGAAAATCAAATGCACCAGGTCCATCAGTTGTTCCTGCAGCAAAACCAAAACCCAATGCTGGTGGACAAGTTTTCACCACTTCAGAACCTTCGTCTCATCCATCAATTGTCACTTCAAGCTGAGAGAAATCGACAAAATCATGACGATAGTCAACTTTTCCTTGTATCTCCTCGGAAGCTTTAACAAAAATCTCTGCAACTTTCTTGAATTGCCTCTCTCCAATAACGTGTGTACTCTCAAATTCATCAGGATAGCTGAAATAGCTAGTCATGTCAAATAATATATCTAACAAGCTTGGCCGTAATGCCATATTAAAACCAGAGAGAATAGATGTTTGTGTGATTATTTTTGCATTTCTGAAATGAGAAGTGTATAATTGTTTATATACATCATATGTTAATCAACAAACATGTAACTAACTAAAAATATAAAGCTTGTATTGCCTATATGAGTTATTAGTCCCTTAGGAATAAGACGTACCCTGGTCCACAACCATAGCATAGTTCGTTTTTTCCACCACATGTACTATGGTTGAAGTCACAAGGATGTCTTGTGTTTATACAGAAGACTCCCAACACGTTTGGACTAACATCACCACAGTTAGTTTGACAGAAGGCAGAGACAAAGGTCGGTTTTTCTGCGTGTCTGAATTCACTCCTTACCCATCTGGCAACACTTGATATCCTTGTAATAGTTATACCGCCTATAGACGTTAAAGAGGACGCCATTTCCAGCAACTCGCAATCTGAAACAAAGGTAACAAGAAATTAGTTTTACAATAGTACGCCACTACTAGACTCTTGGAACTATGGGTTACTTACACTTACTATGAGGGTCTGTGATTATACTTGAGACTCTTCTATGAGATTCAACATCATATGATGCACGAAAGTCTTTTCGTTCAAACCAGTATTCCATGAAACGTGCTGCAACGCCTTTGTTGTCCCCTCTGATCAAGGAATTTTTACGGCTCATTGATGTGCCATGAGTTGCAAACCAATTGAAACTACCTACTGGACCCCATTGATCATCAATGAATTTGACAAGTGTCATCTCTTTATCAACATCATATTCATATTTACTATGTTCATCTGCCGAATTGTTAACGTATACGATGGGACTACGGTTTACACCAGCATCCAAGAGCTCCCCTGTAAGTTCAGCTCCAAGAGATATGTCTTCATAGAAACCGACACATACATGAATCATGAAAACTGTGCGACAAGTTGAATCCCACACCTTTGTTGATTAAAATGGACCCCGGGCAGAGATTTTCGTGAGCTTGTATGATACTTTGCTCTATACCGTCCACAAGCGCATTAAACGATTGGTGAACAAACTCGAGAGATGTAACTAAGTACAGAATGTATTGGAGATAACCCCCTGGACCAGCTTGAGTATGAGTTCCACTGATTGCAACATTTTCCTCCGTATAAAGCTCAACGTACCTTCAATTAAATTAAAAAGAATTATTGATTTGAAATCGAATAAATCACGCTTCGCTCTTGCAATAAACCATAACATTAGAAACCATTATGTAACAGTATATACCCACTTACATACCTCTGTTTCAATCTTTCTATCACTTTGATTGTCACAATCTGTGAGGCCATACCAGCATCGAGATTAACAAAAGTTATCCTTTTCCCATATGGCTCAGCTATGATGAAAGATCGAGCTCTGAGCCTGAAGTGAACATCGGATGTTACTTGTTCCATGTTAGCATATCCCATCATGTTGACATCGGTTGCAGGTCTCGTGATGTCATAGCTTCCAAGACCGATTAGATAACCAGAATCAGAGAAGACAAATTTGATATTCAGCAGAAATAGCAAGAACAAAGTGCAGCTCATAGACATAGACCGCCTCAGTCATCTTTTCACCCTATATGGATTTAATCAATCAGTTCTTCCCCTTTTTTGTCCTTCCTTGAGATGCATACCAACTTAAATCTTACAAACACACACATTTTTCATGAATTTCTATTGTTAAAACCCATAAAAAATTCCAACCTGAAGAAGGACATGAAGTAACGCAAGCCTTCTATGGAGAGATTAACACATTATTCACAACTAAAAAGATTCATTCACTGACTTCAAAACCCTCTTTCGAGGGAATGAAGTTTTGAAATGAATCTTTTTTTCTCTACGAGGAAAGAGACTCCAGTTTGAGCTGATGGAAGTATCAATCACTAAATAGTAAGGGTCGAAGAAAGGCTTATGAGCAAACTAGTTGTGTGAGAGCCAAAAAAAATTCATAAAGATTGTAATTCTCTAAGCAAATGAATTCAGAGAAACTCATCAATACATTCACCAAGCCAAATCATCTGAGCTAGAACTCAACAAAAGCTCGCAGCTTTCACCCCGACAATCAGTACTTTTCCCCCCTTCGAACATGATCAACAGAGCGATCATTTTCGTTACTTCACAAAAACAAACACTGTAATTGTAAGTTGATGAACACACTAACCACTAGAATGGAGAGTGACCCATTTGCATGAACTGAGAGAAACTAATCTATATGAATGTTATGGAGCAGAAAAGATGAGAGGATTTTAAGTATCTATCTATACTATAAAAGAAGAAGGGAAAAATAGGAAGAGTGATGAGAGTCTGGTGGAGATAAAGAGTAAAGTGTGAGGAACATTGTTTTTAAATTGTTTAGGTTGCAGAGAAGGAGAAGCTGCCAAATTTTAGCCGCTTTGGCAGCGTATGTGTCCTTCTCAATTCAGTTTTCACCTCTCAAAGAATTTATACTTTTTCAAGTTTTGATATTTTTAGTCAAATTGAGATTGGTTTAAGGTTATTTTTTTCTTGTTAGGACATGGTTTCAAGAAGTTTAGGGGCGAATTGGTAAGGAATGTAACTGTGACCATAGACTTCAAGCTGTAGAAATTTTGACTGTAAAAATTGTGGTTGTTGTTTTTAAAATCTAATCAAAGTTTTTAATCACGTATAGAAGCCCATTAGAAAAACCAAAAAATAAAGAGTAAAAAAAAGAATTGTTAAGACTTTTAAATTTTTTAAAGTTGAAAAAGTTTGATTGGAGAATATATAATTGTTAAAACCGTAAAAGTTACATACAGTCCTCACAGCACAACGCAAATCAACCCTTTGAAGTGTACATGTAATTTATTTTAGAAAAAATTGATATAACTATGGAAATATCATCAAATTTATAGACATGGGAAGACGATTACGTTTATTATGAACATAATATGGTAGAACCATTTATTGTGAATTAGTATATAGTACATTAGTATGTACGAGTGGGAAAAAACACGAACCCGAATACCCGAATCAAATATACCCGGAAAAACTAGTATTGATCCTGAACCAAATTAGGTGAAATACTTGAACGGAGTCTAAACTTCAATATCCGAGAAACTTGAACAGAACCCGACTCGAACAAAAATATTTAGGGTACCGAAAATATCTAAACTATAATTATATACTTAATTATATTAGTTATTTTATTTAATATCCAAAAATATCGTAAAATTATCCTGAGTCATCCAAAATATCCGAAAAAATATTCCAAACATATGAAAATAGCTAAAAAATACTCAAAATACATATCGTTTCATCACTCAAATAATTGAAACAAACTGATTTCCATGTTAATTTTAGGTATTGGATAATATATTGTTCAAATTTATATGTTATATATTATTTTTATTTGGATTTTTGAATTCTTTTGGTGCATTTGGATTTTTTTCATTTTTTTACATAACTTAAAATGGTACCCGAACCTACAAAGATCCAAAGCAAACCCGAACCAAAATTTATAAATATCTGAATGGAACCTAAATCTCTTACCCCGAGAATCCAAAATCCGAACAAACCCGAGTCGAACTTGTACGGGTACTCGAACACCCACCTCCAAAAGTACAAAGATGATATCTATATGTGTTGTGGGATTACTATATGGTTTCTTGTCAGATGCAATTTGTGCGGAATTCAAATTGCACACCATCAAGCACATGACCATGCTCAAGTTTGTCATGTGAGTCTATTAATCATAACGTCAAAAAGGAGATATTTGTTCTTTTCTTAATTTTTAAAAGTAGTTATTGTAATAAATGTTTTCAGAGAATGCACCAAACTCGTGTTGAAAAATCCCATGGATCACATCATATCGCTGCAAGTATGTGCAGGCTTCTATTTAGGCGAGTGTTGTTGTGGCCACCTCTCAAACGAGTGATCACGGTCATGGTGTAGTTGATGCATCACCGGCTCAAGAGCAATGGCACCAACAACAATATCGTCAATATTTCCAAAACTATTACATATACTACTTGTATCAACAAGTGGATCATCTAAGTCAATCTCTCTAGAATAATAATTGATATCAAAGAATCTATATACAACCAATAGTTCAACATGTGACTTAAACTCAAGCTCAACAACATCTACAATCTTAGAGTTTGGCTCAGTAGACAGGAGCAGTAAACAGGGGCATCGTATGTACCCCAAGCTTACCCTTCGGTGGCACCTCATTTTCATGACTCTCACATATATCTTTAGCTTCCCATGATCCCAAAAGCTGCAAGCTCATATTCATTTGGACCAATACCTCTTTCATAAGCTCACTATTTACAGAACACCCAAGTGCCTTAAAATCAACAATTTCAAGGGAAGATTATATCTCAACTTAACATGTTGATATTATGTGCTTCCTCACGCCAACATTGTTCAACACAGTTCGTCGCAAAGTACTATGACCAGGATCAATCACACTAGCAATCTATATATTTGATTCGTCAGGAAATGTATTTACTACCTAACTAGACAAACCATGTACGAGTTCCACCAAACAATATGCAAGTGTATCAACAAGTTGGAGCCAACTTCTTGTTTTTGCATTTGAGGTAGCGACTGTGGTGGGAGAAAGTACTAAGATAACCTCCAAGAGCGAAAAAGTGTTAGATGGACAAATTTAATCCACATAATCTCCTTTTTAATGATCTTTTGTTATGACTAATTTTGCGTTTAGGAAAATGAATGAAATATTGAAATCTTTTATAGAAGTTAAATTGATTCAAAAAAAAAGAAAATTAATCTGGGTCTATAAGAAAGAGAAAACTAGTTGATTAAATTTAATTGGTTAAAAAAGTGAAAGTGGGTCCAAGAGGAAAGAGATACCGTTAGCAATAGGAGAAATTTAATTTCTCTCTCCTCTCTTTCATCTTCTTCTTTCAGCTCGCATTCACTCTCCTCTCTTTCATCTTCTTCTTCTTCTTCTTTCAGCTCGCATTCACTCTCCTCTCTTTCTTCTTCCTCATCAAGCTCGCATTCTCCCTCTCTCAAGATATGGAACCTTCGATTTTAGAGTTCTTGCTAATATTGGAATAGCTTTTCTTGCTAGATCTTTGTTTTAAAGTTATTCTTCTACCATTTCTCTAGAGCATTTCTTAGCTCTAACTTAGTTATTTGATGTTAGTCCACAACGTGGGGATTTCAATTGAAATTTTTGGTCCCATTTAGTGAATCATTGAATAACATAGACGTATATGTTCATATGAAACTTTTTTGTTAGTTTATTTGAATCTTACAATGATTAGATAGATTGGATGGTAGCTGAAACAATATAAAGTAATGTTCATCAAATGGACAACTAATAAAAATGGTAAAACCGTCTAACTAATCCAACTGGTACAACCTTTACGAAATACTTAGAAATTTTTTTTTATGTTTTTGCACAGGACCATGGATATTATTTGTGGCACATTTATATTTTTTTATTATGGGGGATGTTATCAAATGATGAAAATAATGTACGATGGAATTGGAAAGAAAGTCATGTTTATAATTTGCTACATAAGAGATCACTTATTTTTGGTTTTTTGGTAAAATATGCAAGAAGATTATGCTACATGAAGCTACAACAAAGCTGAAGATTAGTTACTTTCCATTGAAAATGGATCCTATGAGGCAACATATATTTTGGATGATGAAGATGTTGTCAGATATTTAATGCAACTTAATAACGAGCAATGGAGAAGCGTATTACATGTGGAGCTCATTGAAAATGTATCGATAAATCAGAAATGGAAGCAGTCTAGAAGAGACGATAAAGAAAGTGGAATCAATGTTTGGATTGAGGAGCTTGCAAGTGATGGTAGAGGTAATCAGGCTATCATTCCACTTAACCTAGGTTGGGAACCATGAGAACGGTATGAGCAGGTGGATATTGTTCCTCATATTTTAAATCGTGCAAATTATCCACATGATGAAGATGTTCCATGATGGATTCATATTTTATGAGTTTTTACTAATGTTTTATTCGAGAAAATGGTGTTTTGATATGTATTTGGTTCTTTTTGGATTCTTTTGGTGTTTTTTAGTGTTTTTACAGGTTTTATGTTGTTTTGGAGAGAAATAGAACAATTTGGGCCAAAAACGGATAATTGGAATGCAAAATCATGATGAAGCATAGAAGTTTGGCCTTGTTTGACAAACTTCCCAGTGTTGGATCGAGCTGAAATTTTGACACAAGATAGCCACAAGCGTTAGCTTTAATTTGAAGGTGGTTTAAAGGAAATTCAACGGTGCGATCAAACGTTATGGTCATTTTAGTGAACACTTGTCATGCTGGCAACGAGAAGACGAATGTGCAGAAATGAGCATCATGGCATAATGACAGGGATCGATCGATCCCTGCACTAGGATCGATCGATCCCTGCACTAGGATCGATCGATCCTTGTCACGATGCGACCAAAACCACATATTTTGAACCAAAATCGAAGATTGAAGATCCATATTACATATTTAAACACCCAAACTCGTTTCTAGGTTTTATTATGTTGTTTTTGAAACTTTAAGCCACCTTTAAGAGATTTGTAATATAAGGGATAAGATCTCTCATCCGTACTTCGAATTGGAGAAGATTTATGAACCCTCTTTTCATATTCTATTTAATTGCATGATGTTTCTCATTGATTTGTCTTGTGATTGTTCTTTGAATATGTGTGAGTAGTTCTATTGTTGGGTTTAGGGTTTCTCATTAGCGATTTTTATGATTTGTCATTTTTACGTTGTTAGATTGGGAAATTATCTATTAGATCTTCGTTTATCACTATCTTTAATGCTGAAATTGGATTCGTGACCTAGTTTCTGATCTTAGGATTTTCAATACACCGAAAGTGATTTCTTGAATGCTTGATCTGTGTTGAACGAGTAAAGTTCTTAGCCAACAGAAGTTGATGTTATTGCGCTTTCTGAACTTATCAAATTTGAATCTAATGCATATTTAAAATCTGAAATTCAACGAAAGTTAGTCTCTAGGATTCTATAATATAAGGAATTAGCGCTACGAAAGTAGGTTGATTCTAAATTAGTGATTTTAGTTCTAGACGGTTCGTAATTCTATTTCCTTGTTAATTAACATGACTATGATGATTACTTGAATTCCCTGAGAACACCCTGTGCCCAATGTTTTCCTGATTGATTTACAACTCTATTTTATGTTTTTATTTGCTTTCTTTTCGATTTTAGTATCACCAACAATCTATTTCTTTTCGCTTTAGCCCGTGTTTGATATATACCTTTTCGTGTGATCATTGGTCTCTATGGATTCAATCTCAAACCACTACAACGTGCTTAATTGTACGCTTGCAGTGACTTCTCCAGTGAAAACCTGAGCTATCATTTCACGTGATGAAGATGATCCACGTGATGAAAATTACACACGTGAAGAAGACTATACTCGTGATAATGTTTCTTGTGTGGATAACTTTGGCACGCATGAAGAGGTTGAACTGTAAGATGGTATCAGTTTTGTTAACTAAGCTAAAAATGCAAGATTTAGTCGAAAGAACTATATATTTGAATTTTTTTGAGATTAATACAATCAAGTCGATAACTACGTTGTACGTAGTAAAATACAAAGGGAGTGAATGTAAATGGTCTTTTAGCATTACAAAGCTTAAATATTCTAATTGTCTCTTGGTTAGAACTTAAAACAAGATGTATATGTGCTCGAAGACAAGTGGAAGTACAAGCAGAGGTAAAAGAAAAGGCTCACCGTATTTGGTTGCATCTATTTTTCATGAAGATTATCCAGGATGGTTTGGCATTCCGACTTCGAAAAGTCTCATAAGTATTATTCAAGGAAGATTGAGTGTTATGGTTTCATATATTGCCGCATGGAGAGGGAAACAACAAGCTGCTAATGATGTGTGGGGTAATCCAGAGGAAAGTTACAGGATATTACTTTCATATTTGTACATGTTAGAGGCGGTAATCACGGCTCAGTGACACGACTAGAATTAGATGATGAACAAATGTTTAAGTACATATTTATTGTGTTAGGGGTTTGCATTGAAGGATTTAAATTCATGAGGAAAGTAATCGTTGTGGATGGAACTCACTTGAAGAGTTTACATGGTGGAGTGCTTATTATTGCTTCGGCTCGGGATCCAAAACATCATTATTAGCCCATTGCTTTCGGTGTTGTGGATGATGAGAAAGATGGTAGTTGATGTGGTTTATGAATATGTTGAAAACAATAATATCGGATGATCCTGAGAATGAGTTTATTTCCGATAGAAACCAAAGCATCATCAAGACAATAGGAGATGTCTATCGAAAGTCTCATCTAGGATATTGCGCAATATCATTTGTCTCAGAATGTGAAAACACATGTTTTTGGAGCAAAGAAAGAAGATGTAAAAAAAAATTCTTGTAAATAAGTATCCTAAAGTCGCATAGTATTTGGATGAAAGTTTTGATGTGAGAAAATGGAAAAATGTTATTTCTCGGGAGAAATGTGCAATATAAGCACCACAAATACTGTTGAATCTATAAATGATGTTTTCAAAGAGACAAGGAAGTTGTCTTTATTGCCAATGATTGAAGTGATTGTGGTAAAAATTAGTGAGTGGTTTGATAAGAACCAAAAAAGTTTCGTTGAAGTACCTAGCACACAAAAACATGTGACGCATGTGAAAAGCGAACTGCACACAAGCTGTCAGATTGCAAAGTTGCTAACAATGATTGACATAAATAATTTTATGCGTGAGTACAATGTGCTCGGTCGTGATGGCAAGTGGTATTTGGTTAACTTGAGAGAGAAACTTGCAGTTGTAAGCACTTTGATATCAACAAGTATGCATGTTTGCATGGCATAGCCGCCGTTATCGAATACACAAAACCAGAAGAGCTTCATGTACTTGAAGTGTGATCTTGATATTATTACATGTATTTTTTTGTTGGAAGCGTATTGCAGGATAATTTACCAGGTGTCCCATAAGTCCGAACGAAATGTCCTCGACGATATAAAAGCTCGAAATCTCTTTTCTCCACTATTTATAAAAAAAATTAGGGGAGAAGACAAGAGAGAAAGTTCGCACAGGTCAGAGAAAGTGGACGAAAAAGGAATTGGTTTGGCCCTTAGACGATTTTGTTAGTTGTTGTTATTTGTTTCTATTTTGAACTACTAGTACGACTTGAAATGTGTTGTGTACTACTACATTATTGGCCCTGGACAAGTTTGTTATTTTGGTTATGTGTTTATGTTTTTGTACTACTAGTATGACTGAAAAGGTGTTGTGTACTACTGTGCTTTTAGCCCCTAAACAAGTTTGCTATTTTAGTTATGTTTTTCTGTTTTTGTACTACATGAACGACTGAAAATGCATTGCGTACAACTATTTTATTATATTTTTAAATTTGTAAATATTTGATTATACCTTCGGTTAGTTGAAATATAAATAAACAAAAGATGTTACCAACGAATAATATTCGATGTTAGGCATATATATTCAGTTTTTTTGTTAAATAGTTTCAATAACAATATATATATCACACAACAAATACTTTATACTTATATGAATTACTTTGTTAATCTTAGTTATATGAAAATGGACATACTACATGTTTTTGAACATATTTATATGAAAATAAACATAAATTGTGTTATAAATACAATAAAATCATAAGTATAACCGCATAACTTCAATTTACCATAAAGTAATACTAATTTCAAAAAAAATTGTTAAAATACAACTATCTAGACGTCTGTGAAACTTGAAACCTCGGTACAACTATTTGTAAACTATGTTTGCGCCACCTATTTAGGAAAATAATTTTTTATTCAAATGACGGCGCATGTTTTTTGTCTGTCCAAACGTTTATTATGTCTGGCACATGTGTAAATTTGATTTTTTTGCCCATGTATTAAGTATATTTACTGTCGAATTACCTTTTTTTTAACTTCTGATTTCTTTTTACTTTTAAGATTTGTTTGGAAAATAAAATATTTAATATAATATCTGAAACTAGTAGTACCGCACATACCAGTAGTTTTAACGATTACAGTAGTACCAAAAGAATTAAATATACTATTAGTTCTCATTACTCCTACTGATTTTTCCTACAAAGTTACAACCACCAGAAACAGTCAAACTTAACTAAAAACATCTTAACTATTAAACACTTAAAAAGCTTCAACCAATTACTCATTCTTTGACTGGTTCCACTTCTTTTCCTCCGTTAATGGACTCACTGGTGCTCCAAAAGCATCCTCTTCCTCCTGTTTTGCGGACTCTTAACATCAAAAATCTTCTAATGATGTACACCTTTCGACCATGGTTTATTTGCATTGTGTATAACATGATATTCCTCTGAAGAGAGTGTATACCCAAACCTGCCTTTGGTCGCAACCTTCGCATGCCGCTCCTCCTTTTTGCTTCTCTTCTTTTTGTTTCCTCAAGCTTCTTTACCTTTTCAAGCTCTGAATCTTCAGAGGACTTAGCCTCCTTATCCACTATGGCATCCTTTTCCGATGCTACCTCCACAACAATCTCCTCATCCGAAGTTTCATATCCTCCTCTTGAAAATATCCAGCATCCATATAATCTCTTACATCCTTCTTTTCTTCTCATCTTGCTTCCAACACCTTCACTTTTTCATCCATACCATTAAACAAGTCCATAATCTTGTGAATCTCTCCATAAAAAAATTTTCAGCTTGTCATCTATTAACCCATTCAGTAGTTCAACAACTTGAAGATTTTATGGCGCATTTACTTCCTTGGGAGTTGCCTCATATGCTCCTTTTGGAGTTGTCGTATCTGCTACCTCGAAATCTCCGTCATATGATCGGGCTGCAATATCCAAATTGTATAGGTTCTCCCACCATATCTTCTTATTCTGGTGGAGAATAAATTTATTCCACCCGTCGAAAATGAAGTCTATCGGAACATGATCCTCTCGTCGATCAACATCATTCCTTGCATCCCCGAGAACACGAGCCATAAGTTCATCTTTTGTTGCATCCTGACGTTTCAAAATACTACAAATTTCCTGCAAAAAAAAACAAAAATATTCTTAGATTACTGTATCTACCATACATAAAAATTTTAACTTTAAAAAATGAATTCTAACCTTCTTGTTTCTAAGTGCTTCATATATTTCACCCGAACTATATTTTCTCGAACTCGTCTCTTTGAACTTCGCCTTGCACATCCTTGGACAGCCAGCGTATGCGGATCGTACGTTCCCGAAATGCTGACCTTAATGCAGGTATGCATTCAAATACCAAAATCTGCACAGATAGTTAAACTAGTAACACCAGTTCTACTTATTATGTTATCGCTACTTTAACAAGTTTCATGACACAATTACCTCTAGAGACGATAAGAATCCTAGAAATATTCAAGTTGCTTGCACCCTTCCTTTAAAATGGTCAATCATATGAGAAATCTCTTGTATGGAATCAACAAAAGTGAAACGTCCCCACAGGAACGTTATACACAATTTTAAATTGTCGACCGCTAAGAGAATGAAGGGTTCTATGTTTTCGTTTACCCTCTTTATCCATCCTCTTATCACGGTGGATAAGAAATACAGAATCGCCATCTTCAGTCGCTCGTTATCAAGTCGACCTTCGACATAAGATATTGCCTTAAACTTCTCTAACACATCAGCAACCAATATCGTACTCTTCTACTTTCCAAAGTGCCTCTGAAAAAATCTATCACTCCCCATCTTCTTAAACTCATGTTTGTGTTCATGATAGTGTAACCCAAAAAGGAGGTAATGTTCCCTAATCGAGTATCGGATTGGAACTTCATTGACCACAAACCAACATTTTCTGCTTATTTTTCTTATATGTGCAGATAATCAACATAAACATCCCTATCATCTTTATGTTTTTATGTGGAGGCATGTGGAAGATATGCTTAATTTGCATATGTTTGAAAAACCACTCATTCCCTGAGGGTTTACATTTTTCTGTAATTGTGGTCACGACATTGAATATGCCGCACCTTGTTTGAATCTTGCATTGCATACTCCGTCTTATTGAAGTAAAAACAAAGAGGTTACATTGATGGAACAGTCTCATCGTACTTTAGTAAAAAGGAAATTTATTATCACTTCTATTAAAGCAGAGCTAGTCATACTAGTTTTACTACATAACACACACTTACCATTTCAGACTATGTCGTTTGAGGTGCAACAGTTCTCGATTATTGAGCATGGTCTGGTTGAGCAAGGTCCGGTGCAACACACTATTGTGTTTTCGCCATCTCTACTGCATCAAATGCTTGAGGTTCCGGAAAGGCAGTTGAGGACCCGGAAAATGATTGGTCTCGTAGACAATTTTTTCCCTCAACGAAAGAGAGGGTCTTTTGGTACGCGGCGCCATGTTCTTCGATCAATTGAAACTTGAAATTTACCAAATCCAACAAATTTGATTTGATTATTATACAAATTCCAATAAAATATGACCTCTAATAATCAATTGAGCGTCTCAAGGTTTGTAAGGACGCATAAGAGGACTCGCATTTAATTTAGGTTTGAAGAAGATTAAAGATATGAGGAAATTGTTATAAACAAAATCCTATATGTGTTCAATTTTACCATTTTAGAGACGAAAGAGATAAGGAAACAAAGTATTGCAAAAGATCGACGATGAGGCGCCCGAGACCCATGACAATTGATATCGCCGAGATCAAGAGGATTCAAATTCCACGCTCACAGAGAAAAAAATTTCTTGACAAGAGAAGATAGTATCGGTGAAGAAGAAGAAGATGAAGATGATGAGATGGAGAAAAAGAAAATGAATGAAACTTTAAGAGATGAGCACCAGAGAGAACGTGGAAGAGAGAAAAATCGAATTTTGATTTTTTTTGCTTTGGTTTTTTACGTTTATTGGTTGATCTAATTTAATTGGGTCGGTTTGATGAGTTTGAGTGGATGATCTGAAATGGTTTGGTCGAATCCTATAAATGTATTTCATTAATGGCATCAAACTAATTCACCGCTTTTTCTTAAAAAAATAATATGACTAACTTAAATTTTAAACAGGGTTGTATGAGCATTATTTTCTCCTTGGAAGGTTATATTAGCACTTAGTCTGACTGTGGTGGGCGAACATGCACACCTGTTGAGCGAAACATTCAAAAAGGTTTATATAGTTGTTAATTTATGATACTAGTGGGCTATATATTTACAAAAAAAAATCAAAAAAATATTATCTTATTAGTTTATCAAAATATGCCAAATTTTACATAAGTCTAAATTATAGTGTCTATTAATTTATAGAATATTAATTTATAGAGGCTCTACATATCACTTTTATAGATTAATAAAATTTTCTGAAATTAGTTTTTGACCTACGTAATCTCTCATAATTAGTAGGGTGAATTTAGTGAAAAACCATAAAGAAATCAATATTTAAGTTTTAGAGATTCCAAATTATATATTAATAAAAAATTAGAAGGTTTTGCCAATTAATCCTCCATCCTTGATAAAAAAAAAAAAGAAAAAAATTAAGGGTAATATGGTAAAATATTTTGCAAGAAAAAGGGCTTTTTTGTCAAACAAAAAAAAGTTTAAATAATGGTTTTTCTTAAATTATCTAATATAATTATCCTAACTAGTACTTTTCTAAATTAATAAAATGCTACGATATTTCTAGCACTATTAATTATACGCATTTTAACAAAAATTGTTGAATGCCTCAAAGTCAGATATATATTTTAGTGGGTACTCGATCGAAGAATCTAAAAAATTAAGAGATCTCTTTGGAATAATACTTGGTGTTGAACCTCTTCGTTATCTAGGATTACCGTTGATTTGTAAGAAGATGAGTATATCGGTGATGTAGCCTTTCCTAGAAAGAATCACTAAGAAGATACACTCTTGGACAACAAAGTTTATGTCTTTCGCTGGAAAGATCAGACTAATCTCCTCGGTGGTCTACGGTATGATCAATTTCTGGAACCAAGTGAATATGCTGCCAAAAGAGTTTTATGCTCGGGTAAACGCGATGTGTACAACATTTCTCTGGAAAACTCAACGCAGAACGCCGAAGGGGCGAGAATTGCTTGGATAGAAATATGCAAACCAAAGAAAGAGTGAGGTCTTGCATAAGATTGCTCGAAGACTTTGAGTTTATCTTCATACTAAAGCAAATATGAAACATGTTCACCAATAAGGGATCCTCATGGATGGCTTGAGTGAAATTTAATATCTTCTCAAGGAAGATTTTATGGGTGACTGAGGACTCGAACATTTTTCGTGGACTATCAAGAGTATGCTTCGTCTAAAACTGCATATTCATCAGTTCCTGAAATGCAATATTCGAACCGGAAGAGATGTGTCATTCTGGTTTGGCAAGTGGACAGATCTCGGGCCACTTATTACCTTCGTTAGTGCAGAGAGACCGAGGCTTCTACGTATGAGGCTAGACACAAGGGTAACAAATGCGGTCGTAGAAGGCCACTGGAACTTCAGTGCGGCAAGATCAGACAAGTCTCAAAGCTTAATAATACATTTGACAAGGTTATCACCACCAACTTCAGACCTTGGTTCGGACGCTTATCTTTGACGTACACCGACGGGAAACTACCTGCCTAAATCCTTCTCCAAATGAACTCGGGAGCAAATACGTCAAGTCAACCCAACTATTCCGTGGACAAAGGTGATCTGGTGTAAAGAAGGCATACCTCTTTGTGCTTTCATTGCTTGTCTAGCCACATTAGAGAGATTACCAACAAGGGACATACTGATAAGATGGGGCATGGAATATACTCCTATATATCCGCTTTACTCTCTTGAGGATGAAAGTCACACAATCTCTTCTTCTCCTGCGAGTTCTCGACATCACTATAGACTAGCTTTATTTCACCGCTACCTGGAACTGCTTCATTGGCAATTCATGTTGCGCCGAATCACCTCATGCATTCGACGGGTATGTCTCCACAAACACTTCGTCTCTAATATGATGATGCATGTCATTATCTATCCAATTTAGAGGGAGCGAAACAAAAGAATCTTCTCTGACTCGACTAACACTGAAGCGATGATGAATTTAATAATTGATTGAACAATGAAAAACAGCTTAATTTCTATTCCAAACTCGGATAGCTCCTCTCAATTTATCTTCGAAATATATTTTGATTATACCTCTAATCCTTTCGAAAAATTTCATAGCCAGTTTCACTTTAAGTTGATTAGTTGTATAGATTTAGAAATATTGTAACACTTTTAAACTTTGATATAAATTTTAACATTAAAACTAAAAGCAATATTGATGAATGGAATACAATGTCTAAAAAAGCAAATATTTTCTCTAATAAAACAAAATTTATAAAAATTTGTAATATCAAATCAAAGTACAGTAAAATAAATCACATTATTTTAACCCCAGGTACTGTATAAATCAAAATAACTTTTAAAATTGTGGTCTTCTTCTTTTTTATTTTTTCTTTCGAACATATTATTAAAAGAAACAGCGAGTTTCCCCCCAGCCAACAGCTACTGACACTGACAATGATTTCTATGTTTAGTTTCATCTATGTCCCTCTACTTTTCTAACTATGTTATGTTTGACCTCTTATTTTTATACTCTCTGATCAAAACCCCGGCAAGTGTGAACCACTACATTCTAGAGATATTAGAGCATATATACAAAGCTCGATCAGTAAATCCTTAGCGTTGGTTTTAAAGCAAAAAAAAATATATATATATATATATATTAAACAAATCAATTGAACTAAGGATCGATCTTTAAAATCCTTAATTAAGGATCGATACTTAGCTAGTTCTTTTTTTTGTCAGAATAATTTCATTTTCTAATCCGTTTTGGATCCGTTTTTTTTGTATTTCGGTTTTTTGAACCGTTACATATTCATTTAC
>OVAN01001392.1:0-41530 GCA_900406275.1 Anastatica hierochuntica
ATATATATATATATATATATATATATATATATATATACTAAAGCAACTTTGCCTCCACTGTTTTTTCAGAGTATGCAATTTGTGATTTATAATTACTTTAGCCATTCTTATAATTTAGGTTGCATGTTTTCCTTACAGGTTAATCTAGATCCGAACATAAGGAATATCCAAGAACTTAAGACCTGGCCGGAGTTTCATAATGCTGTTGCTGCTGGGTTAAGACTGGCTCCCCTTCAGGTTTGGTTGTATTTTTACGATGTTTTAGTAGTCTCTTTTTTATGATTTTTTTGCATCTATGACACACTACAAGAGAATGCACCAAATCATGGCACACGATCGACCAATTAATCAAGTTATGTTTCTTCTTACATTTTGGCGCAGGGAAAGGTTTCCAGAACGTGGATTAAATACAATAAACCTGGAGAGCCAAATGCTGTTCATGCTGGACTTCTGTTTGGGCTGGGATTACAAGGCTATTTGCATGTTTTAAACCTTAGTGACATATACCAATATTTCACTCAGGTTTGTTTCTATCGGCTCCTTTTTCTATTGTGTTGTTTCTTTTCCTTACTTCCTATCAGTCAATAGTAACTAGTAATACTTGCTAATCGAGGCCTAATACTCTATTGAGTTGAGCATCAAAGTTTGCCTGGCTCTTGATTGAAGAAGTTATTGCTAGTTTTACCCATTTACGGATCTTTTTTCTTGGGTTAGCACATGTCATCTGTAGTTGTGACCATATATGCGGCTTAGAGGAGAAATGAATTATGAATGCAACATTGGACTATTATAATTAGTGGAGACTAATTTTCCCTGCCTGCCTCATTTGAATTTTTTGACCGTTTCATTATCAGCCTTGATTGTATCACATATAAAAGCTTTTTCCCCAGGGAATCTACAAATAGATGGCAGAACTTTCATATGTTTATACTAAAGTGATTTTTATTGGTTCAATTAGTTCAAACACAAATTTGTATCTTGAATACTTTCTATCTACCTTAATTGCTTCCTTCCTGGGTCGTTTAGGACCATGAGAGCACCACGGTAGGCCTGATGCTTGGCCTGGCAGCTTCGTACAGGAGAACAATGCAACCTGATATTGCAAAGGTAGAGATTCAGTTGCTTCATTTTCTGGACTATTTGGTGGTCGTACATTGGCTCGTATCTTGAATTGGCCTAAGTATTTGCGTTGGTAGCATGACACCAGAAACACTTTCTCTTGGTTTAGTGTATCCAAAATTGTCCTATACACAACTCCTTTCGGATTTACCCATGCTTTCTTGTAGTTTTAGATCCAGATTACTTAAAATGGTGGACGAACAACGTCTTCGGAAAAATTTTAAATTCAGTTATGCACCGGTGGATGCTAATGTTTCTTACTAGTATGATACTTTAAAATTTGTGTGTCTAATCCTTTCTCTAAAAGCTTGTTTTTCTTTTTACAGGCTCTGTTTTTTCATGTTCCTGCTCGATACCAAGCTTCATATGCTGAATTTGAGATACCAACACTTCTACAGGTACCGAATATGTGATGTTTGACTTATTGGAAGTAATTGGTTCTCTACAAGCAATTACCGAAACTGGAAGTTGTTTGACAAGCAGTTGCAATAGAATTTAGTTGCTAAAAGTAAAGATATGTATATTCATGTCATGTTGTTTTTTTTTTCTGATATCGTTAGTTCTTCATTTTCTAAAGCTTCCTTGACCTGAGATTTTATTTGGGCCTTATGTTGGCATTTCCGCCAATCTGCAGCACCTTTGAGATATTCATCTTTTCTACCTCACATATATCTTGCTCCTGGCAGAAGTGATGATCAAAGAAACTGTTTGATAGGGAAAGTCAGACTATTGTTAACTAATGACATTTTTCATAACATGCGATCTTCAACTGTTTCAGTCTGCAGCTTTAGTCTCCGTTGGCATTCTATTTGAAGGATCAGCACACCTGCAGACAATGCAATTACTTTTGGTAATATCTCCTGACTGTTTATTTTTTTTCACTTATGGTTGAAACTTGATATAGCATTCGTCCTGTAATCGAATCTCATTTTCATCGTTGCGACAGTATTTTATGTGAGGATCGTGTTTTAAGCACACTTGTTCATAGATCATAGTTTGTTAAGTATCTCTATGTGTCCATAGAGCCTTCTTTCCTTGTTTGAAAATTTGACTTGGAATTTTGTTTCCCTTATTTCTTACCATCACTACTTTCTTTGTAAAATGTTTTGTTACTTTTAGTTTATAGGAAGGAAATAGGTGAACTGTAGCATATTTATTCTCTTCTTAAATTTGTAGCTTTTCTCAGTGATACAATTACAGTTGGTTTATGGACTTCTAGCAAGTTTGATAAGGTTCACTTTAAAAGCTATGTTTTAGTTTAGATATGGATCTATTCCTACGTGTACAATCTTGGAGTGAGTTAAAAGCATCAATTTGGTTCATTGCATATCTTTTAATTGGCAATTCTGGTGGATCGTCCCTTATCTTTCGTATCCCTCTTCGTACATGTTCTCAGGGTGAAATTGGCCGCAGAAGTGCAGGGGACAATGTCCTTGAGAGGGAGGGTTATGCTGTTTCTGCAGGATTCTCACTTGGTCTTGTTGCTTTGGGTATGTGTTTTGGTTTCTGGCTGCTGAAAGTTTTCTCATCTGTTTAAGTTAACTCTGTGTTCTTTTTCGCTCAAGGCCGTGGAGGTGATGCGGTTGGGTCCATGGACTCCTTTGTCAATCGCTTACTCCAGTATTTGGGAGCAAAAGAGGTTAATTGTGTATGCTTTGGATTTCACATTAACAGTGTCTTTTGTTGTACTAAACAACTCCTTGAATTCCCTACAGGAAAGATCTCTTCTTGCGCCATCAGATGAAGATCACCGAAGTGCTGCACAGGTTTCCCTGCTTATCTGTTCATATATCCCGTTGCGCTGCTTGTATTGTGCATAAACCCTTGCTGTAAACACTTGCTGAATTCTAATTCTGAGGTTATCTTTTTTCTGTCTCAGATAACAGACGGATGCACTGCCAATGTTGATATAACTGCACCTGGAGCGATAATCGCTCTTGCATTAATGTATCTTAAGGTGGGTCTTGAGGATGGTTTAACTGGTTCAAAGTTCAGCCTTTATTTTTTTCTCCTGTAGAGTATTGACTTTCAGAAAGCATTATATAATGTTTGTTGCAGACGGAATCAGAGGTCATCTTCTCAAAGCTCTCAATTCCGCAAACACATTATGATTTGCAGTGCGTAAGGCCTGATTTCATAATGCTCCGTCTCATTGCTCGAAACCTGATAATGTGGAGCAGGTATTGTTAGCTTGCCTAACTGTAGTGCTGTTATTGATGCTTCCAATATCATAAGCAATAGTTTTCGTATTATAGGATCCGTCCTACGTGTGATTGGATTCAGTCTCAAGTTCCTGAAGTTGTCAAAAATGGTATCAGCCACCTCCAAGATGACATGGATGATATGTATGAGGTGGATATTGAAGCCCTTGTGCAGGCATATGTCAATATAGTGGCCGGGGCCTGCATTTCCCTCGGTATATAATCTACCTTTTTATAAAACATCAGTCTCTAATATCTCACGATATTTATGAAATTTATTGTTGTTTCTGATAGGGCTTAGATTTGCTGGCACAAGGGATGGAAATGCCCGTGATTTACTTTACAACTACGCTCTGTATCTTCTGAATGAGGTTATCATCCTTTTTTCCTCCCTCAAAAGCTAAGAATTCACTGGGTTTCTTTCAGATCATCTAAGTGTGAGCTTATATGTTTTGATGTATGTAGATCAAGCCTGTTTCAGCTACACCTGGAAATGCATTCCCCAAGGGAATATCTAAATATGTTGATAGGGGAACACTTGAAATGTGTCTTTATCTTATCGTTCTTTCCCTTTCAGTGGTAATACTTCTTTTTAAGTCTCATGTCCGACAATTTCCGATTTTGAAATCAGTAGTTTATGTCGAAGGGCTTACTTGTGTAGGTTATGGCGGGTTCAGGAGACTTGCAAATATTTCGGTTGTTGAGGTTTCTCCGCAGCCGAAATTCTGCTGATGGACATGCTAACTACGGCACTCAAATGGCGGTAATCATTTTCCTTTCTGAAGTTGGGATATTAAAATGTATTTTTAGGAGCAGTTGTCTATATCCTCTTGAAGCGTCTGAACATTCTTGTTGAGTGAATTCTTCTTTCTTTTTATTTCTTTGAAATATGAAACACCACAGTGTTCTTTCCTTTAGGTAAGCTTAGCCACGGGTTTCTTGTTTCTTGGAGGCGGTATGCGAACATTTTCAACGAATAACGGGTCTCTTGCTATGTTACTTATCACTCTCTATCCACGGCTACCTTCTGGACCAAATGACAATCGTTGTCACCTCCAGGCAAGTTCAAGTCTCTTTTTTATTCTCTGCAGCGCTTTTTTGAGTCTGGTTTTGTTACTCTCTGTCTGATGTAATTTCTATAGAAGCAACCAACCTTGGAAGTTTGTTTTGTAACTTTTGTTGTGATATACCGATCCATGCTTTGGCCGGAATAGATCTGATAAGGCAATTTTTTTTCCTTTTTAGGCATTCAGGCATTTATATGTCCTTGCAACAGAAGCTCGTTGGCTGCAGACGATTGATGTTGATTCTGGTCTTCCTGTATATGCGCCCCTAGAAGTCACAGTGAAAGAGACGGAGCTTTATTCAGAAACAAGCTTTTGCGAGGTTACCCCGTGCATTCTGCCAGAGCGTGCTATTGTAAGAAACAGTTCAACAACTTGCCCTCACCTCAGCTGCGTTATTATGTACAGAAAAAACGTTCCATGTGCTCGTTTTGTCTGCCTTACCTGAAAATGTAACTGTATCCTGCAGCTAAAGAAAATTTGTGTCTGTGGTCCACGTTACTGGCCCCAACAAGTTGAGCTCGTACCAGAAGGTAATTGATGCATTTGCATATATATATATATGTTCCCTTTTTCTCTTTGATCGTGTTGTCTAGCTGGTTTTGAGGTACTTTTAATGACACGCAGAGAAACATTGGTGGAGCGTTGGTGACAAGAGTGATCCCTTCAATTCTGGTGTTATATATGTCAAAAGGAAAGTAGGAGCTTGTTCGTATGTTGATGATCCAGTTGGGTGTCAGTCGCTGCTCTCACGAGCAATGCACAAGGTTGTAAACACCATCACATTACTCTCATCTCAGATACATTCATTTTCAGTCTAGTGAACTGGATTCTGATACGGTTTATATGCTTTCGGTGTTACAGGTTTTTGGTTTAAGAACTCTCGACGAATCTAATATGCTTGCTAATAGTCATAGAGAATTGGATTCTGATAGCGTTGATCACTTGGTCAGCACTTTCTCTTCGGATCCAAGCCTATTAGCCTTTGCGCAGTTATGTTGCGACAAATCATGGAATGACAGGTAAGTATTGTTTTCTCTTCTGCCTCAAAATCGATTTATAGAATCCGAAAAGGGAAAAGTCTTTGACAACCTTGTTCATGCAGATCCGATTCGGATTTCAAGGAGTTCTGTCTCCAAGTGTTGTTTGATTGTATAAGCAAAGATAGACCAGCTCTATTGCAGGTGATTGCTTTACTTAAGCCACCTAACTCTATTATTCGACGGTTATTTACGGTTTGGAACATTCTCGTTGCAGTTTATTCGGCATATGTTGTTCTGATATATGTTATTCGTATAGGTTTATTTATCTTTGTATACAACCATTGCTTCGATGGCCGAGCTACTTATCAAAACCGATAGTAATGTGTGTGATTCACTTTCCATCTCAAGCCTCAAGGTAACTCGTTTCTGCGAATGACGAAACTTAAAAAGAAACAAAAACCGTTTTACATTTTGTAATCTTCTCTAAAACCGAATCTTATGACCTCACAGGTTGCTCTTGCCTACAATGAAGCTGTATCAAGCGGAAGATTAGCATCTTCAGGCGGCTTTGTTCAATCAATCTTCTTATCATCACTCGGAAAACGGTGTGAAGAGATATTGAATTGCTCGAAGGAGGAACTAAAGATTAACTTGAGAGATTATTTGACCGCGGAAGCACCATGGCCTGATGATGATGATGATGATTATAGCTCAAAGTTGCGGAAAGATAGGATTATACTCTCATGGTATTTGAAATGGTACAATGTACCGTCTCCATCGATCATCGAAGCAGCAGTTGAAAAGATCAAATCGAAGTCGAAGATGATCTTGCCGACGACGAAGACTACTTCTGCAATACCTTTGTTGCGATTGATGTTACCAAGTACTCATATTAAGGCGATTAGTGAAATTGATAGTGTGTTTTTTAAACTCAAAGGAAACAACTTAGATTGTGTGAAATTTTGATTAAGTTATGTTTAGAGATTGTAATTTTTATGTAAAACTTTGTAGCAGTCTTAGATCTTTGAAAAGATTTTCAACTGTTTTAAATTATGAATCTCATCAAACTTGAAAAGTACTTTTATTTATATTGAAGCTCGTGAAACCCAAACCGAAGAATATTCTAGAAGTCTTAATGTGATAAGGATTACGTTATTTAGATATATATCATAAGATTTAGATAAGTTGTATTCCTAGTTGAGATAGGTTTAAGTCTTGTGTATATATACCTCTCTATGTCATTCATTGTGAAGAACTCAATACAATACCCTATTCTATATTATTTCACAATTTACATGCCTTCAAAATTATGAACGAAACTGTTAATTATTGACGATGTGTTATTTTAATTTTTCTAAATAAATAATCTTTTAATTAAATTATCCGGAGGTCAGGGTTAATTAATGTTTCTACTCCAAGAGGTCAGGGGATCGATACCCGAAGATGCGCATTTTATTGCAGATTAATGGAGACATGCTTATAAGAAATTTTCAACGTGGTGCAAGCTATGACCGTTCGTCATGCCAGCAGATGGAACGAAATGATTTGTCCGATGAAATATTGTCTTTGTAGTTGTTTCTCAAAATTTGTAATAGCAGTAGTAATAGTTCAGACGATCAAAAAAATTATCCACCAGAGGTAAAAGTGTGGGTTCATTTTTGAATTTTCGAAGTCTGGGAGGAGGCATAGGTTTAAATCCTGTTGGGTATTTTAATAAATTAGGTAGAATACATTCATGTTAGATTTAGTAACCGATGAAAAATATGAATACATCCGAAATAAATTAGGGTGAGGTTTTCGAATTTTCTGGGTTTTTTGGATTTTTCGGTGTTCTCAGGTTTTGGATCCCGGTTTGATTTGTAATTTTTAGACCTTCGGATTTTGGAGTCGAGTTTGATTTGAGGTTTTTTGGTTTTCGAGTACCCGTTCAGATTTAGATAGCATTCAATTAATATTCATTACCCAAAACATCGTCCACGGATCCATTTGTGACGAAGGTGGGCTGAGCACACCCATCATATCCATTTCAGATTGTCGAGGCTCGTGAACCAGAGAAAACAAAGAGGTGGGCATGCATGCCTGTAAAGAGAGCTTGGTAGAAAGACCAAGGTGTAAGGCCACAAATCCACCTTGATGGGTTTGGGTATATAATTTTATGCAGATTAACGGAGGCATGTTTATAGGAAATCTCCAACGTGGTGTAAAGCATAAACATTCGTCTTGGTGATGTGATTCAACAAATGGAGCGGAAAGATTTGTCCGATGAAGAATTGTTCTTGTAGGTGTTTCTAATAATTTGTAATAGAAGTAATAATTCAGACGATAAAAAATATTAACTATCTAAGACATGACTTTTTTTTTTTGCCGACCAAACAATAATAAAAAAGTCACATCGTTACTGGTTGCCCAGTTCGGGAGTTCAGATTCTACAAATATATAATTAGTATTAAAAATATTGGAGCCTCGAGCCAGACAATCCGTTTGTGCGTTCAACGTTTTCGGAATGGTAGACAAAGAAAACCCCGGTAATTGCTCACGAAGAAATTGGAATTCTTGGATAACCATATAAAAAGCTGGCCAGTCATCTGAGTGCTGGAGGATTCTGGTAAGCTCTGCACAATCTGTCTCGAAAATCTGGCAGTCTATTATCCTGGTGCTCAATTCATGCATAGCCCACAACAGTGCTTCTATCTCTGAGTGTAGCGGTGACAGACTCCGCCGGACACATCTTGCCTCTAATAATATTACTTTGTTTTCTCTATTTTGACATACCCAACCGAGTCCATAAGTGGGATCAGAATGTTTTCAAGAACCATCTAAGCGACAGGTCGGTCCTGAGGGTCTTAGATTCTCTGGAATCACTCGTTCAGCATCTAGAGGTGGAATGGCTTTCGCCTCTTCCCAGCCTACCGAGTCCGTTTCAGCATCCCGCATAATCTCATCCATTCCTATGGATGCCTTGAAAAACCTTTTTGTTCTTTGCTTTCTAAACGAAAGTAAGACATGACTTATCCTTATATAATTTAAAGATATAATAAAAAACTTTTAAATATACCATATAATTAAATATCCAGCAGAAGTTTGGATTAAATAAACTTTAAAAGTTGTTGTACATTAGTTTAATAGCTACGTAGTACTATCATTTAATAAAATTTTTCTTCCATTTTGTATTAGACGATGTTTTGAGAGAATTCTTTCTTTCAAAATTGATGATATTTTATCTTTGTGTAATTTTTTTTTATTATTAGTATTTTATAATTTCTATTTATTGAATTAGTTGTAGTTAATGTTGTTTTATGGATTAAAAAATAAATTAAATAAAAATTAGTGAATCATTAATCTGTGTGTCTAATGTTAAAACATCACATAAAATACTGAGAGAGGAGAGGAGCAAGTGGACTAAATGGTTGCACCACTTCTGTTGCCATCTCACAGAATCAGGATTCGAACCATGCACTTGTCTCTAGTAAGAAAAATTATTTATCTCTAGTAAGAGGAATTGTTTGTCATTAGACTATAGACGACAAAAAAACTAAAATAGAGCAAGCCTTGTGGTCCAGTGGTAGTGGACGAGCCTTGGATGCTAACACATTATGGGTTCAATCCTCCTGCTGCGGAAACTAAGTCACATTGTCTCTGCTCACCCACACGGATATAAGTTCTTGCTTTCAGCCCATTTGAATATCCAGTGAAGGAGTTTATCCGTGGATTGGCCTCACATCTAAGGGTTAAATCTAGTTCGTCATCGACCTAAATTTAACCTTTTTCATTATAAAAAAAAACTAAAATATTAAGCTACAAACGATAAAAAAAAATTAAAATATTAGGCTACAAACGATAAAAAAAAACAACATAGAGATTAAGACGAGGACAAAGGTGTGAACGCGTGGGTTAATGGAAGGGGCACATGATAAGACATAAGAAGACAAGATTTGCCGACATCTCTAGCAACACGGCGGTGTGCTTCAAAGTGAGCCTTTCTGTCTCCTTCAACATTGTCCCCCACACCCTTTTTTAAACCACGTGCTAAATGTGATTTTCCTCTTACGTACCAAACTATTCATTTTCTTTTTTTTAATGCAAAACATTTTAGGATTTTATTAGAACAGCTCACAACACACAATTTCAAATATTCTCTCCGTATCAAAATATTTGATATTTTAGAGAAAACTTTTTTGTATCAAATTAGTTGATGTTTTCATATTTCAATGCAAAAATTAATTATTTTTTATATTTTTAGCATTTTGTATTTTGAATAATGTTTTATTATTGGTTGAATTGAATTTAGGTTGATAATAAATAGTACTTTAGTTTAGAAAATAGTAAAAATTAAATGATTTTTTAATCTATGTGCAAAAACCTAAAACATCAAATAATTTGATACAAATAGAGTAAAGTACTATTTAAGTTAGATGCAAACTAAGATTATCTTGTACGTCTTTATTAGGCACTGACTTATCTCTTTAATTATCCTGTAAGTTAAAATTTATCTCTTTTTATTTTTATTATAATGTTAGGAGTTCGGCAATTTCCGATACATAATCTTTTCTTTGTTACAATCAAATTTAAATAGTATAATTTATAACCGTAAAATACTAAACTAAAATCTATGTAGTTTTTTAAGACTATAAATCAGAACGTAAATTAATTATTTTTAATTATTGTATAGAGTAAAGTTTATATTTTCCATTTTTGTTAGACTATCTCTAATGTATATCTTCATTTTTTACTCTATTATGGAGCAACTGCAAAATGAAGTTGGGTTTTACTCCAATGTATTATTCCATTTTCTACCTCTAAAAATGAAATATTCTAAATATATTCTATTTCTAGCTTGGTATTAATACTTTCTAATTATAGAAATTACAAAATGAGCCCATTTATTTTATTTTTAAAAATTTCAATAAATTATAAAATTAATTTTAATTAAATATTCATTAAATAAAAGAAATTATATTACAAATATTTTTTTGTGTAACCATCACCATTAACATATTTTCTTACAAATAATCGATTAGTCCATTCCAAAGTGAAAAATAAGATTTTATATTTAATAATATCTCTAAAACAACTAAAAAACTCTCGGAACCGAATTTGATTATCATATTATATTTGAGCATACGAGGGTAGAGGTTCCCTTCCAACTTTCAGGAATAAAACTCCAAAAATTCAATCATTAAAAGATTCAAAACCAAACTAAAAAATTCAATAGTCAAATTAGTTTGGTCCTCATATTTTTTATTTATATTTTTCTCAAATTTGTATATATACACTAACAAAATGAAAATTTTGAATCCAAAATATTTTTGCCATTCTTTTGTTTAATTTTCACAAATTATTTCATTTTTATAGTTAACTATATGTTATAGTTAATTAGATTTTGAAAAACACATAATAAAGTTATATAAAAATATATAGCCATAGAAAATGTATGTCTTAAAACTTAAAACGTTATATCAAACTTTAACAAAAAAGAGTTATAATAATAATTAAAATGTAGAAAGGTATATCAACAAAAATAATTCTTGTTATATTAAAAAATATAAAGTAAAAAGATATAATATTTAAGGGATCTTTTTATAAATTAAAAATTTCAACTCCAAAATGTAGTAAAAAATGGAGTTACTCCAAATATAGAGTAATCTCACCCATTACTCCATTTTGGAGTGAAAAATAGAAACTCCAAAATGAAGTTTAGAGGGAAAAATGGAGTAGGGTTGGAGATGCCCTTATGTTAAGAGTTCAACGATTTTGGATACATAATCTTTTCGATCTTTGCAATCAAATTTAAATTGTAGTATTTTTTTATAACCATAAAATTCTAAACTGAAATCTGTATAGTTTTCTGACCCATAAATAAGAGCACACAAAACTATTATTTTTACATGGTTTGAACTTAAATAATATTTTTATATAACCTCTTCTCATTTATTTACACAATTAGATAATATTCTTATATTAATTTCTAGTTTTTTCTATAACTTTTATTAAAAATAGTAGTATAAATTTAACAATTTAGAGCGGGAGAGGAATACTAAAATAACTACTATTTTAGTTATTAGAACTCCCTCCGTTTTTTAAAGAGTGTCGTTTTAGAGTTTTAATTTTGTTTTACAAAGAGTGTCGTTTTACATTTTCGATGCAAATTTATAAGCAAAATTCCGGTTTTAACCTCACTGTTTTAATGTATTAATTGGAGAGAGAATTTTTTTAAAAGTATTAATGAAGGGCATGTAAGACTTTTTAACAATTTTTTTAATATGTGTGAAAAATGTCAGAATGACATTTTTTGCGAAACAGAGGGAATATTAATTTTCACCATTTACAAAATAGACGAAGCATTTGATTAGAACACTCAGATGTACAATAATACGATTAAAACATTTTTTTATTACAACTATTCTTTTTTTTCGTGAGAAGCAATAATCCTTTATTAATCTCTCTAGCAGTCACAGAAATAGTCAATAATCTTAAAGCTCTTTTTGCAATAGAATCAGCCCGATGATGAGCAAATTCACCAAAATTTGTGAATCGGAGAATATGTGCACTCCTCCACTCCCATGTCCAAAACTTTAAGAAGATCTTCTCTAACCGCATAAGCTTCTGCAAGCAGAGTTGATGCTACATGAACTCGGGTGGTTGTGAACTCACCCATATCTCCATCCGCATTGGAGCGGAAACACCAATCTAAACCACATGCCAAAGCAGAAGCGTTCCATGCCGCTTCCACAAAACAGAGAAGAACCAATAGGTTCTCTATATCCGGTGGCGGTTGTAACGAGCTTCTCTTCAGTCTTGGTAAGGATTCTTGGGCCACTTGCCACTCGTGTGCATCAAGCGTCGCCTTCGTAAGCAATTTCGAAACCAGAAACACCTTGTTTTCGAAAATGAGCTTATTTCTTGAAGTCTATAGATTCTAGAGAATCCAAGCATACATATTCTATTATTCAAAATTGAAATGGAATGACTAATCATACGGAAAATGGAACTTGAAAATCAACCTAAAAGCAGTGCCCTTTTGCACAGGTGGTCTGGGAGATGGTTCCTCTGGATATGCCTTCTTTCCCTCGGTTTCTGACGCTGCCTATCTTTCTCGAGACTATGCGCGGTTCGAAGGCTCTGCCACCAACTGGATTATCCGTTGTCGTTATTTACCCTTGGGTCTGTTGGCAGCTCTGGAAGGCCCGCAATCGGCTGGTGTTTGGTAAGGAGTTAACTTCTGCGACAGAGATTATTTGTATTGCATTGGTAGGTGCTAGAGACTGGCAGAGGGCTGCAACTCAGCGTAGAAAGGAGGCGGTTCAGCAGACCTCCGGTCCACTCTCTTTGGACCTTCCTTCGGCTCCACTCTTGAGTTTACCACCGATTTTTCGTTGCTGGGTGGATGCTTCCTGGGATCCTTCTAGGAAGGTGTGTGGTATGGGATGGGTTTACCATACCCTTAATGATGCCTTACTTGCGCAGTACACTACGTTCAAGGAAGGGGTGCCGTCGGTACTTGCGGCTGAGGCCTTGGCTTTGTGGCATGCTCTAAGTCAGGTTGTAGTATTGGGGATTGATGCGGTGCTTCTGCGCAAAGACCACATTGGTATTCTTGGTCTTCTTTCAGACATTCGGAATTTAATTCCATCCTTTGTCTCGTTTTCTGTTTCTTTTGTACCACGAACTGCGAACTCTTTAGCGGATTCGCTTGCGCGCCGAACCCTTTGTGCTCATTCTACTTCCACATGTGAAGTTTAATAAAATTTTCCTTTGTGATCAAAAAAAAAAAAGAAAATCAACCTAATATAAGTAACTATAATTCGAAAAATGTCATGAATAATATATGTTGTTGACATATACCATTTAACATAGTAAACAAAAATATGTATTTTTTATTGTTTTTTGTCATGTTCGTTTTTCATTCAAATGATCAATCTGGATGAAGTTGTGTTTTGATTTTCGTAAGCAACATCTAGATGGATCATATGATTTTGTAAAACTCATCCAATTTCTTTTTAAATATGTATGATCCAAGTTGGATCATCTAAATAGAAATGATCAATCCAACCTAAAAACACAAAAGACTAAAATACCACTAGTTAAAAGTTACACAAAAGTCAAACCCTAAATATAATCCTTATATCTCTTTTTTCTCTCACGAAGTTTCGTTCTTTAGCAACTTCTACTTTCTTTTCAAAATTCAAGTTTGAAACTTTTTCGGCAATTTTCAACCAAAGATTCTCCTATATTCACAAGATGTTCATTCTTCAACTAGAGCTTCATAACTGTAAACCAAAATTTTTCGTCAAAATTGCATTTTATAGGCAAATTCCCAAAATCACATATTTTCACTAAAATAAAAATAATATTTCTACCAAAGCCGCAAAATAATTTTTCCCGCTAAAACCGCATAATACATTTTTTACCAAGCCCGCCAAAACAGTAAAATCACATTTTCTCGCCAAAACCATAAATCAAATTTTTTTTGTCAAAACCGCAAAATCATATTTTTCGCTAAAACCGCAAAATTGTATTTTCTCTCTAAAACTGTAAAATCATTTTTTTTGTCCAAATCGGTAAATTTTATTTTCCCGTCAAAACCATAAAATCTTATTTTTCGGTCAAAACCACAATTCGAATTTTCCCACCCAAACTTCAAAATCATATTTTCCAAAAAAAAATTGCAAACATCTCATTTTCTGCCAAGAGCATTAAACCACATTTTCCGCCAACATCATAAAATCACATTTTTCCTTTCAAACCGCAAAACTATATTTTCTGCTAAACTGCAATATTTTTTTCAAAACTGTAAAATTGCATTTCTTTGTCGAAACGACAAAAAACTGATTTAGGAAATAATTAACAAAAAATTTAATAGGGTTGAGATTAAAATAAAAAGTATGATTAAACCAAATAAGGGTATTTGAATAACTTTATCAAAATCATCTAGATAGCAATGAAAGAGATGTACAAACAAACCTAATTTCATTAGATGTTCATTTTTTAGATGAACTATCTCAATGAACAAACAAACATGTTAAGTTGTCCGGAACATCGTGGTCCAATATCTCACCCTGCCGGTTGTGAGTTCGGAACATCGCGGAAAATCATTTTTTAGACGGACTTCTTTCTGGAAGCAGGTTGTGAGTTCGAACTCTGCCTGAGGAAACTACCTCACGATGTCTCTGGACACTCACAAAGATATGGGTCCTTGCTTTCGGTCCATTTAAATATCCAGGGAGAGAGTCTATCGGTGGGCTGGCCTCTCACCCAGAAGTTAGGTATGGTTCTTCAATAGACCTGAATTTAACCCTTTTCTTTTACAAAAAAAAAACAACCATGTTAAGTTTATGGGCTTCTAACTCAAAACCAATTGGCAATAAATTGATTAACTCTTATGTGTTATATATTACTTAATATCTTCTTAAATTTTCGACGTGTGACTTTTATCATTAACATCTTTCCTCACGTTCAGGTATGATCATCTCATGCGTATACTTTTTATGAGAACAACATCTACGGGTAGTCCAAGAATCGGCATGCTCTAATACCTTGTTAAGTTCATACGTTTCCAACTAAAAATCAATTGATAATAAGTAGATTGATTCATATGTATCATATATTACTTAATATCCTTTTAAACTTTTGACGTGAGACTTTTTTTATTAACAAAACATTTTCGATCAATATTTAAATAGACCATTTAGATAAATCATCTAGATAAATCATTTGGACGAATCATCTGAATAGATTATCGAACCACTTTATGTGTCGGCTTATTGATTGTATCTAAGATCTCTCTATAATCTGTCTTCGCGTAACCATTTCAATAATACTATTTCTATTCAACGTTTTCTCTTTTGAGAGCTTTACGTCATTAGCGACATCATCCTACCATATTGATTATTAGCCCACGTGGTATAAAAAATTTAATAGTAATATTTTTTTTTATCTTATCGCTTATTTATGTATGATTGAAGCAAAAAAATTTCTATACGTCTCGTATTATTTATCCTAAGCATTGACTAATTTTGAGAAAGTACAACAATCTTTTTTAACAAAAAATATTTAATTTTTTCTTTTTTTTTGTCAACCACACATTAATCAAAAAGTCGTTCCAGTATTGGTTGCCCAATCCGGAAGATAAAAGTTTACAAAAATATAATTAGAGAAAAATGTTCGGACTCCTCGAACGAGACAGTCCATTTGTATTATTTATCCTAAGCATTGACTAATTTTGAGAAAGTACAACAATCTTTTTTAACAAAAAAATATTTAATTTTTTCTTTTTTTTGTGTCAACTATACATTAATCAAAAAGTTGCTCCAGCATTGGTTGCCCAATCCGGAAGATAGGAGTTTACATAAATATAATCAAAGAAAAATATTCGAGCGAGACAGTCTGCTTGTGTAGTCTCCGTGCACATGATAGTAGAGAGTGAGAATTCTGGATAGTGTCCACAAAATCGCTAAAAGTCATGAATGAAATTTAAGAAAACCGACCAATCATGCGGATGCCGCAGGATGTTGAAAAGATCTAAACTATCCGTCTAAACTATCTATTCTGAAAGTCATGAATGGGATGTCTCAAAATATTTAACTCTAGAAAATCTCTTGCTGCTCTAACCAATCAAATCTTTACTTTTAAAATTTAATTTTATTTTACACACATTATTATTATCATAGTTCGACACGTGTAATCTATAAGGCAAAATGATTTAATTAGTATTAAGACTTTGTGTTTGTCGATATTTAAACTAAGATTGAGACTTTGTGTTTGTCGATATTTACACCAAGATTTTCCCCAAAACTAAATGTAATCCATAGTTTCTATATAATAATATTTTTGTCTTGTCTCAAAAATAAAATAAAAAAGAAATTTATATTTTTAACACGTTTTTTTAATATTATAAAAAAAAAGACATTGCTTTCATTCGGTTTCTGGATTCTCCTCCACCACCATTTTAACATTCTTTTAAATAACTTTCTTTCTATCAAATTTTCTTTTTTAATTAGTTATCACAAAACAATCTTCTCTTGTTCTCTCTAACATCTTCTCCCATGAACAAAAGAAACGTATCAAAACTAAAAAGATGATCAAGAACAAGAAAGATGTTAAGGTTGAGACCAAGAAAGGATCTATGGATGAGTGGCCTGAGCCAATCATCCGAGTCCAATCTTTAGCCGAGAGTAACCTTTCTTCTCTCCCGGACCGCTACATCAAACCAGCATCTCAACGTCCAACCACAACCGAGGAAGCTCCTGCTGCAACCAACATACCAATCATAGACCTTGAAGGACTCTTCTTGGAAGAAGGGTCTTCTCATGATGTCATCATGGCTCGTATATCAGAAGCTTGCCGTGAGTGGGGATTTTTCCAAGTGGTTAACCATGGAGTTAAACCGGAGCTAATGGATGCAGCTAGAGAGAATTGGAGAGAGTTTTTTCATTTGCCGGTTCATGCTAAAGAAAGTTACTCAAACTCACCAAGAACTTATGAAGGCTATGGAAGTAGATTAGGTGTTGAGAAAGGAGCCATTCTTGATTGGAGTGATTATTATTATCTTCATCTTCTTCCTCCTCATCTTAAAGATTTCAACAAGTGGCCTTCTTTTCCTCCTACCATTAGGTTTCATCCCTCTCTTCTTTTGCTATAATTCTCTCCTCTTTTTTATTATTAATTTAATTTTAGTTTTTGGAGTTTATGATAAGAAGAACTATTTACAAAATTAAAAATTATACTCCTTCCCAAGTGATGTTTTAGAAGAAATTTTTTTTTAGTTTCAATTTAAGTGATGCTTTCAAATTTTTATGCAAAATTTTTAAGTTATTAGATATTTATAACAATTCAGCGTGATTTTTATTGATTAGCTAATACTCGTTTCCCTCCATTTCTTAAAAAGTGTCATTTTGAGGTTTTAATTTTGTTTCACAAAAATTGTCGTTTTACATTTTCAATGCAAATTTACAAGCGAAATTCCGATTTTAACTTCACTATTTGAATCTATTGATTAGAGAGAGAATTTATTTTAAAGTATTAATGATGGACATATAAAACATTTTAACAATTTTTTTAATATGTATGAAACATCTCATAATGACTCTTTTTGCGAAACAAAAGGATTAATGTTTTATTGCAAAGAGATAAGTTGAATAAAAATTTGGTGTTTACGAGTCAGTGTACCATAACCTTAAACATCATTTAAATTGAAGCACATGAAATATTATTTTTTTCCATTAAAAGTGTGGGGACAAATAGCACAATCTTGGGAGTTTTAATACTTTAGTTTTTTGGGGAATGTGAAAAATCTTAATTTGTAATTTTTTTTTAATTCTTGAAAATAGAGAAGTGGTGGATGAATATGGCAAGGAAGTAGTGAAGCTATGTGGGAGAATCATGAGGGTATTATCATCAAACTTGGGATTAAAAGAAGATAAATTTCAAGAAGCATTTGGAGGTAAGAACATAGGAGCATGTTTAAGAGTTAATTATTACCCAAAATGCCCTCGACCGGAGCTAGCTCTTGGTCTCTCTTCTCACTCGGATCCAGGAGGTATGACTATTCTCTTACCGGATGATAAAGTCTTTGGTCTACAAGTTCGTAAAGACAACATGTGGATCACTGTCAAGCCTCATCCTCATGCTTTTATTGTTAATATTGGTGATCAAATACAGGTAATTTTTAATAACTTATTTCAACAACAACAACAAAAACTAATAATTTTATAATTTTTAGCATTTGACCGTGAAACATTTAAAAAAATCCTAGTGATTCATTTTTTAAAAATTGTTATGCACTCAATAGAACATTCTAAAATCTTAGTGATTCAAAGACTACCAAAATATTGGTTGAAAATGTTTATTTTTATTATTAATTTATAAATTTATATATTTTTACCTTTGGCCGCGAAATATTTAAAATTATAGTGATTCATTTTTTTAAAAAACATTTAGGAAGCAACAACCACATATAGACATATGTATAAATGATAAAATGGTTTTAAAATAGTTAGGAAAAAGATATTTTTTATATATGAGGCATCTCTAGAATATTCAAAATAATCCAGAACGATATTATTTAGAATAATTAATTATATCCATTGTTTAAATTTCATATCCTCTCCAAAATTCAAATTACTTTTTCATCTTTATTTTTCTTTTTATAAATAAAGGATTATTTTGTAATTCCCTCGATATTTTTTTCTGAATCCCAAAAATTTAAATAATGACTATAGTAAAAAGGATACCCAATTTTTGGTTTTCTCTTGCTATTAAGAAAAGGATAAAAAGCTAAAATTATTTATTTTGACAATCAACAAAGAGAATACAAACTCACGTTTTAGTCATGTTTTAAATTGCAAAAATACGATAAACAGTAACCACTAGAGACTTGCTGCCAAAATATCATTTTAATATTATACAAACACATATTGTAATTATTTTGTCATTATTACAAAACTAGATATTACGTCCTTTTAGATCCATACTGTGTGTCCACCGATTTTTATGGACTATTTTAATATTAGACGTAAATTTTTTAAAAATAAAGTAATGGAAATTATCAATTTTTTGTTGTTATTATTTGTGGCTGTCCTTATAGTAATACGAAACAAACAGTAGTATATAACAATCATTCACCGAGCACATGTGTGTGTTTGCTCTTGCCCATGTTCACGAGAAGACTTATTTATTTGTTAAAATGTATAACACGATTTTTAAAAACAATAACATCACATGTATATATAATAATATGCTAGAGAATTTACTTAAATTACATTAATTGCTTCTTAAATTTCATTATAGAATAAACCTAGTATTTTTTTTGATAAATAAGAGGATTAATCCTTTTAGAACGAGCACAGCTGTCAACTAATCCACCCTCCGAGTTTCTAAGAGGAATCAAATCCGGGGTAGATGAATTTACGCATTTTCTCAAATCCTTTTACCATTAGGTTACCATCATATGTATGTATAATATATGTTAGATAATTTACTTAAATTACTCGCTTCTTAAATTTCATTATAAAATAAAACTAGTTTTTTTTATTACTGGGAGGATTAATCGTTTCAAGGCGAGTAAATTCGTCACTAGTCCACTTCTTCGGTTTTTTAATGAGCTTAAAGCATAGTATCATTTTCGACTGGTCAAATAGAGATAAAAATGTTCCAAAAAAACTGAACCCAGAATAGATGAATTTAGACCTTTCCCTAAACTTTTTACCACTAAATCATCACCACTTGGTTTAAAATAAAACGTACATTCTCTAAGCAAAACATTACAATATCGTTAAATATGGTATTTGTCTTAAAATTATAAGAAAAAAATATGTATTATCTTTTCCTAGTTAAATATTTTTTTTTCTTGTTCACAAAAGAGTTTTTCTTTTTAGATAAAAAGTTTAAGGAGTTTTTATTTGTGATAAAAATGCAGATACTAAGCAACTCAATATACAAGAGTGTGGAGCATAGAGTGATAGTAAACTCGGAGAAAGAAAGAGTTTCACTTGCCTTCTTCTACAATCCTAAAAGTGATATTCCAATTCAACCATTACAAGAACTTGTATCAACTCATAATCCTCCTTTATATCCTCCTATGACCTTTGATCAATATAGACTCTTTATCAGAACTCAAGGTCCACGAGGCAAATCTCATGTTGAATCTCATGTTTCTCCTCGTTAATTAATTGTTTTTTTTTAATTAATTACCATAAAGGAAAATTTATACTAATATTTTTGTTGTTTCATGAATTTACATCTGACTTTTATATGTATACAATCTTTTTCTCTTTTTTTTTTTTTAAATTTACTCCGGATCTGATTTACCTTCAAGCAAAAACTATTTAATGAAAGATACTTTTATACAATAATATATTATTATACTCTCTATGTTCTAAATGTTGGATACCTATTATTTTGCAAACAAATTTTCAAGGAATATAGCCATTGGTTGAATTAATATTATTGAAAATATTTACCAAGTGAACCCATGAAACCTAACGTCGAAAAATATTCTAGAATTCCATATGTTATTTTCATTTAGCATTTAGCATTGACATATTACTAACACTATATATAAAATTCTTATGGTCTTGTATTAAACAACACAATAATATCCTATTCTATATTATCTTTCAAATAGCAACCTATATTATTTGCACCTTCTTTATTTTGTAATGTGTTCATATAGTGCAATCAACTTATAAAAATAATAGAAATGTATAATTTTAAACGCTAAACGTCATATAATAGAGAGGGCAAGTTGACCAGTGGTTGCACCACCTCTGCTGTCATCTCATAGAACTAGGGTTCGAACCCTACACTTGCCTCTAATAAACGAACAACTATTTGTCGTTAGGCTACAGACGATAAAAAAAACGTCATATAATATTATAAAATATGACAATCCAATGAAATAGTTTAATGAAACTATGCTTGTCGTCATGATGATTCATACACTAGATGTCTATTAATTAAATTTTTGTCCCAATTGTAAAATCTTGAGAGATTCGATTTATTACTGTATATTGAGGATTAGTGGTGAAGAAGAAGATTGTGTTGATAATATTCTAACAACAAAACCACGTCTACTCTATTTGAGCCTCTCATTTCCACAATAATTACTTTTCTTTGGACTAATCATTAATTGGATGGAATATGTCAAACATTTGAAATCAAAACTATAAAAAGCAATATTAAATACATTATTAAATGTCAATTATAAGCATGTGCATTTTCTCAAGTGGATTGGTTTGGCACAAAGTGTTGAGTTGGCCTTTGTGATAACAACTATATCATTCACAAAAAGTGAATCCTACTATATATTATAGAAAATGCAAGTTGGATTTCTACTTGAGAAAATTGCAACTATTTTGGTTGTTTGTCGACGTTCTCTATCGGCAAGTTCGTTACCAGTTTAATGAAATAGGTTTTGACAAAAAAAAACATTAAACTATAATAAAAATACACTAAAAATAACTAAAAATATTTTAAGAATATAAAACTTTTATTTTAGAATACCTTAAATTATCTAAAAATGTTCAAAATACTAGTAAATAACTAACTTAATGATATTTGTAATTGTGGTTTAGATATGAGACATTGGATAATCGGGATACCTATTCTGATATTAGGTATTTCGAGTATCAATTCAATTTGGATAATACCCGATATTCGAACATCACGACATTTTGGACCTATTCAGATTTTCTATTTCAAATTTGGTTAGGTTTTTGTTATGGATATTTTGCCCACCTACCCCATCACTTCAGTTAAACCTACCATGAGATTAAGAAGATCAAAATCTTACAAAAGAAATTTTGTTGATACCTAAAAGACTAGAAACAATTACACATTTTAAATGATTAGAGTAAGGGTCACTACATGTACACACAAAGAGAGCATGGTCCTTTTTTAGTGCAGCAAGACGGGCTTTGGTCCCCAAATTATGTTGGCTGGCCCTGATGTATGTTGGATGAAACATTCGTCTTGGTCCCCAAATTATGTTGACTGGCTCTGATCTATGTTGGATGAAACATTCGCCTTGGTCCCTAAATTCTTTTAAGTTAATAAACATATGTTGAATGGTCCCAAATCGTAAAAAAATTATAAATAAAAAATTAGCCCCCAATACTGTAAAAGTCTATATCTTTAAATTGATCTCTACACCAAACCAATACATCTTTTTAAATTGAAGAAGATTCATAAAACCCTTTACTTAGTTGTGTGTTGTAAAAAGAAGATTGAAGAGAAAAAATAGAACCATTTTTGGGGAAAAACTAAGGCCCACTTATATGGGCTTAACCCAGAACCACTTATATGGGCCTAACCTTATCCTAATCCGAGGTTAAGACAAAACATAACCAAAAAAAAAAGACAAAAGCTACTTAACTAGTGATGATGTCAGTATGCTTCTTTCTTTGTCTGAGTTTGTTTACCTTTTTGGATTCAACTGAAATTCGTAATTCTCAAATCAAAGAAAGTCGATTCTGTATATCACTTTCAAAATCTCATACTAAAAGTTTTAAAAAAGCTTTGCTTTTTACAGATTCTTGTGTTCTTCTCCGTCTCTCTCTCTCTGTTTATTGCATGTCGAAGCAAGCAAGCACCTTCAGATTTCTCCATGGCTGAGCTTATCTCCTCAAATCTAGACTCCGCCACACATAACCCGAGAATCGCCACCGAAAACCCATCTCCTCCTCCTCCTCCCGAGACTAGACACGTCACCATCGCCGTCGCCTCCACGGCGGGTGACGACGCTCCTCCTCCGTCTCCGGCGATACCCACCAACAAAACCCGAAAAATATCGGTGATTCCACTAGTTTTTCTGATATTCTACGAAGTCTCCGGTGGTCCATTTGGGATTGAAGACAGTGTAAAAGCAGCAGGACCATTGTTATCAATCATCGGATTCATCGTCTTCCCTTTCATATGGAGTATCCCTGAAGCTCTAATCACCGCCGAGATGGGAACAATGTTCCCTGAGAACGGTGGTTACGTCGTGTGGGTCTCTTCTGCTTTAGGACCTTACTGGGGATTTCAACAAGGTTGGGTTAAATGGCTAAGTGGAGTCATCGACAATGCTCTGTATCCAATCCTCTTCCTCGACTATCTCAAAACCGGAGTTCCGATTCTCGGCGGCGGAATCCCACGAGTCGCGGCGGTTCTGGCGTTGACTGCGGCGTTGACTTACTTGAGCTTTAGGGGTTTAAGTATTGTGGGTTTAGCTTCTGTTCTGCTTGGTGTTTTCTCGATACTTCCGTTTGTTGTTATGTCTCTTGTTTCGATTCCAAAGCTTGAGCCTTTGAGATGGCTTGTGGTTAGCAAGAAGATGAAAGGTGTTGATTGGAACTTGTATCTCAATACTCTCTTTTGGAATCTAAACTATTGGGATTCGATTAGTACGGTTTCGGGCGAAGTCGATAACCCGAGTAAAACGTTACCTAAAGCTCTGTTTTACGCTCTGCTTCTTGTTGTGCTCTCTTATATCTTCCCGGTTTTAACCGGGACAGGAGCTATACCTCTTGATCAGAAGCTATGGACTGACGGTTATTTCGCGGATATCGGTAAAGTTATAGGAGGAGCTTGGTTAGGATGGTGGATACAAGCTGCAGCAGCTACGTCGAACATGGGAATGTTTTTGGCCGAAATGAGTAGTGATTCTTTTCAGCTTCTTGGAATGGCTGAGCGTGGGATGCTTCCCGAGGTTTTTGCTAAGAGATCTCGATATGGAACTCCGTGGGTCGGGGTACTATTCTCGGCCCTCGGTGTGATTCTATTGTCGTGGTTAAGCTTCCAAGAGATTGTGGCTGCGGAGAATTTGTTGTATTGTTCCGGTATGGTGTTGGAGTTTATAGCGTTTGTGAAACTACGGATGAAATATCCCGCTGCATCACGGCCTTTCAAGATACCTATAGGGGTGTTGGGATCGATCCTTATGTGTATCCCTCCAACTATACTAATCGGTTTCATTGCTGCGTTTTCAAACCTGAAAGTTGCAGCGGTTAGCCTTGCAGCTATAGTGATTGGGCTTATGTTGCAACCGTGTTTGAAGCACGTCGAAAAGAAGAGATGGCTAAAGTTCTCGGTTAGCTCTCACCTACCAAACCTGTTGGCGTAAGCAAATACTTATCCATGTAAAAGTAAAGAACAAAAAGTCTTTAACTCTCTCTCTGTTTGAGCTTTTATGTACAAAACTCATACAACAAAGAATTCAAGAAGTAGAGAGAGTTCATTTTGTAACGTTTTTTCGGGTTTTTCTTCCGGGATCTCCATACTTAGCTCTTTTAATCATGGATTGTGTTTGTGGACTTTTCACTTCTTCTAAGAGAGTTGGTAGGTCGTTGATCAGATCGAATAGGCGACTCCTGCACATCGAAAATAGCATACGTTATAAACACCGCAGCGAGATGGTAAATGTGAAGTTAGCAGCATAAACACAAACTTCAAACACACATAGACTTAAACAAGGATTCCAAAGCGAATCATCATCATCAAAATGAGTAAAAGAGACACTAAAAACAGAGCAAAAGCGAATCAACATCACCAAAATGAGTAACAGAGACATTAAAAACAGAGCAAAAGCGAATCAACATCACTAAAATGAGTAACAGAGACACTAAAAACAGAGCAAAAGCGAATCAACATCGTCAAAATGAGTAACAGAGACACTAAAAACAGAGCAAAAGCGAATCAACATCACCAAAATGAGTAACAGAGACACTAAAAACAGAGCAAAAGCGAATCAACATCACCAAAATGAGTAACAGAGACACTAAAAACAGAGCAAAAGCGAATCGACATCAGCAAAATGAGTAAAAGGAACACTAAAAACAGAGCAAAAGCGAATCAACATCACCAAAATGAGTAACAGAGACACTAAAAACAGAGCAAAAGCGAATCAACATCACCAAAATGAGTAACAGAGACACTAAAAACAGAGCAAAAGCGAATCAACATCACCAAAATGAGTAACAGAGACACTAGAAACAGAGCAAAAGCGAATCAACATCACCAAAATGAGTAACAGAGACACTAGAAACAGAGCAAAAAACGAACCACCTTCATCGAAACATTGGCAAGAAGAAACAACTAAGGATTCGTAGTACCTGTCATCGCGATTAAGCCCAGCACTGGCACTGAAGTAAGAACTAATAGCGAGCAACCAAGAATCACTCGAAGCTGCAACGAACATGAGCCAGACTTGACGACGCATACCATCTCTGGCGAAGTTGATTCCGATCGTTGGCTGAGGAAGATTCGGAGGCAACCCATCTGATGGAAAATTCACTTCCCATCTTCCAGTCGCGTGTCCGTATAAACAAAGATTCTCCTTTTCTAAGAAAGCACCAAGAAAAAGAAAACTCAAATCAGGAAACTCTGTTTCTTCTTCTTTTGTTCTTGGAGAAAAAAAAAAAGAAGCAGAGAGAGAGAGAGAGAGATCATTTACCCGGATCGCATTGAGCGAAGAAACTATCAAAATCTGGTAAACACAGAGAAGAAGACGGAAGAAAAAAGATTACGTGAATAACAAGAAACCTAGGAATCACGAGGGAAAAAGAAAAAAGAAGCTCTGTTTTTTTTTTTTTACCTGTAGTGAACGCTCGAAGGAAAGCAGAGCGACGAATACTAAAATCTCTGAAGATATCGTCAACAGTGCGAGGAAGAGTATCACCAAATATACGACGGAAAATGTCCATAACCTTTGGCTACGTCTGAGAAATAGAAGTGATGAATCAATGGAGGAAGACGACGAGCGAGAGAGAGAGAGTTAGTCGCTTCTGCGACTGTGTTTGGCAACAGGGTTGTATTTATACTAAAGATTATCAGGCCTTTCTTAAGGTCATGTGATTTTCTCGTGAGCATTGTAACCAAACAGAATCTATCTGTCAACCGCGTATCGTATCGAAACATATAAGCAGCTTCACTTATCAACTTGAAAGATACAGCTAGAGATGGGCGTTCGGAGTTCGGGTAGAGCCCATTCGGGTATCGCATTTTCGGAGACATAACACTAAAGCTCCATTCGGGTACTTTGATAATCCAGGTCGGGTTCAATTTGAGTATATTCGAGTTTTGATCAAATTTAATAAGGTAAAGGAAATTCGGGTACATCCGAAATCATTTTAGATTCAGTTTGGGTTCGAGTATTTTTCGATATTTCGGGTTCAAACTCACATTTCTTCGGATTGCTTCCCGGTTCTTTTGGGTTTCTAGGATTTTGGGTTCAAATTCGTCCAAGGATTTTGGGTTTTTCAGATTTCAAGTTTGGTTCGAGATTTTTAGGTTTTTCGGATGTCCTCTGGAGTTTGGATCAGGTTTAAGTAATACCAATACCTGGAATGTGGCCGAAACGAATATCATCATGTACGTTTTACCGTTTTGGTTCGGCTTTTCTGAGTCGAGCTTGGTTCGAGTTTCAGATTTTATACCCAACCCATACACTTACTAAAACTTGTCGACCACAAATAACAGTTTTGACATTCTATACCAGAGAAGATAGTTGATGATGGACCTCAGATCCAACTCAGAATATTGTGTGAAAAGTTTTATATTAAATTAGTATAACTCGGATTTATGATCTGATTGATTTCCCGTTTTCCTTTTTGAGAAAGGTTGGACCGGATTCGCCCTGGGGCCCACTTCATGATGATTTTGCAGCCCACGTCACCACTTGAACGGCGTGTCATTTAAAAGTGGGACCTTCCATCTCCTTCTCATTCGCATTTCGTCTTCCTCTGCAGACCAAGGTTAGTTTCCATTCTCCCTCTTCCTTAGCTGTTTGTTTTTATCTCCAGTTTTGCAATTTTGTTTCTCTTTTCCGTTGCATCTCTCTATCCTCTGAAAGCGCTTCCCACCGAATCACGCCATGGACCCCTCCGCTTTGGTTATCCGCCGTAAAAAACCTTCCAGCGAAATCCCCTCATCTTCTTCTACTGTGAGGGACACACCAGGATCCTCCGGAGAAAGGCCCTTCCCGGAGGAGGATTTTGTTGACTTGCCGATGTTCCGCCCTGACTCCGATTCCGGCAAAAGCAGCAACATCCTCCCCCACCGTGGGAGACGAAGAACTCGTGGAGGACGAGCTTATGCCGATAGTCCCGGCGGTTCCGCTCGCCATAGCCTCTGCTCTGACCTTCTTTGACGCCCTGCCGACGACGAGCACCACCGAATCTTTGCAAACCCTAAGGGAATCTTGTGATATTCCTGACGAGGTGGTGTTTCGCCTCCCCTCGTCTGACCAAAGGCCCTGGTCTGCTCCTCCGGGCTACTTCACTCTTTATGAGTCGTTCTTCCTCAACTGCCTCCTCTGGTTCCCCCTTCATCACCTTTTGGTGGACTATTACCATCGTCATCAGATCGCCATCCCAACTAACAATTGGGGGAATTAGAAATATCGTTGGGCTCTTTGTCATCGCCGCCGAGGCTGGAATTAGGCTAGAGGTCCCAATGTTGGAGCATTTGACCTCCTTCAAAACGAATTCCTAGAAGTCGGGGCAATTCTAAGTCTCTGCAAACCCCAACTGATGCGTCTGCCAGACAACAAGATCACAAATTGGGAAAAGGCCTACTTCTACGTCCTTGCCAGCCCGAGCTCCCTTCCTGAGCGTTTTGTTCGCTCCTCTCGTAGATCCTGGAATTCTGATTTTGGTTCCATCCTCTTGCGCCACCCGCTTTTACTTATTGTTATTTTTTGTTTTGCAGTTCGTCGTGACCCAAAGAAGAGCAAAGACTTCCTGACTTTGAAGGCAGACCTCGCCTCCCTCCAGGCCGTTCCATAACGCCAGTGGTATTTTTTCAACTCCACGCGAGTTGCTAGTGCAATTGCTACGGTCACAGCTCTGGAAGCGAATCAAACTCCTCCCCCACTTCCCCTACGTATCCAGCCTTCTGCAGCAATGGTCCGTCCCGTGATCCAACTCCTATAGGGGTGGGCACAAGACAAGTACTTGCTGTTTTAGGGATACTTGATACTTGACTTGCCTTGTACAAGTAATTAAAATTTGGACTTGGTACTTGCCTTGCCATAAACGAGTACTTATTGTTTCGGGTACTTGCTCAAAAATAGCTTACTTGCAAGTTACTTGCTCCGTTCTATTACTTGTTACTTGCGAGTATTTGCAAATTACTTGCAACTATTTACGAGTTACTTGCAAATATTTACGAGTTACTTGCTAAATTATATTGTATTACAGGTGGACATTAGAGTTTTATTTTATTTATTTTACTATGAATGGGTAGGGAAGTTACTCTAAACCAAATATTTGTGTCTATTATAAAAAAAAAGAAGAGACAAGAGACACGAAATTTTCCATCTGAGAGTTTTATTTATTTCTTATAAACAATATATCTGCAAGTATCTATCATGTAACATATAATATAAAGCCAGATAACAAGTAACGTATAATATCAAGCCGAATATCTAAAAATTTTATGATACTTGTTACTTGTCTTGTACTTGCAAGTATCGAAATTATATGAATTGATACTTGACTTGATAGCGACGAGTACTTGAAAAATCAAGGCAAGTACGGGACGAGTCGCGAGTCACGAGATATTACACTTTTATCTCTCAATAGTACTCTGCCTCTTCTATGTACCTATGATTACAAAAAAAGTGGATGTCTCTTTCTTGGTAATATCAAGAAGCATAAGAAGAATTTGTATCCTCTGATTTTTGGGGGCTGAACAAAACCATTTTGTTATATGTCATTCTTATGTTTACATGTCAAAAATCATTGCATGTGATAATGCATTATCATCATATCTTTACATGATTATGTTGTTTTTATTTTATTTTGCCAAAAAAATAAAAGGTTATTTTTTTTTGTCAACAAACGAACCACATCAGGCCAATCCGATAGCCTATTAAACTCACATATTCAATTTACTTTGTTATTCATAATAATAGAAGATAAAAAATACATTCATACTTGAAAAAAAAACTATATATTTGGTTACGCTTGTTTGTAGAATCACTAGTAAATTGGATTTAACAAAAAAAAACTAAATTTTCTTATAGAACTACAAAGATTTGAACTTAGTCTCATTTCCCTTAAGAAGTTTCTTAAGTTTCCTTGGTAAAGGTTAAAACCAAAGAAAGGGCTGATGATAATTCCCAATCCAAGAGCAATAGCCACAACAGAAGATATCCAAGTTAGTTTCTCTGTAATCTGTGGTTACCATTGTTACCTAAAACATCGTGGTTACCGTTGCTTAGACCTAAAAACGAAGAGGATCTTAATATCTCATCATGTTCACTTTGAGGAAGAGATCTTTCCTGCGGCAGAAACTCAAAACAAAAGCTCTGCCCCTTATACCTTCCTTGACCAAACCGATGAACTCTCACCTGTCTTTCGGTCGCTCCTTGAGTCTCCTACCCCTCCTAACCCTCCGCCACAAACAGTTCCGTCACCTCCCCCCCCCCCCCCCCCCNATCTGCTCCTTTGCCTCGTCATAATATGACCACCCGAAGCAAATCTGGTATTCAAAAACCAAAACAGTTCATTTCCCTCCTTACAACCACCAAATCTCCCTTACCAAAGAGCTATAAACAAGCCCTTTTAGATCCCAACTGGAATCCAGCCATGACGGATGCACATGGTGCAATGATTGAGACTAAGACTTGGAACATTGTACCGAGACCTCCCAATGTGAATGTGGTTTGTTCGATGTGGTTATTCAAACATAAATATGATGTTGAAGGGGCCTTACTTCGTCATAAGGCTCGGCTAGTTGCTAATGGTAAATCTCAAGAACAAGGGATTGATTTTACTGAAACATTCAGCCCGGTTGTTAAACCAACAACTATCCGAACTGTTTTAAGCATTAGCGTCGCTCGGGATTGGTCCTATTCATCAACTAGATGTTAAAAACGCTTTCCTCCACGGTGAGCTAGATGAGACCGCGTATATACATCAATCGCCGGGATTTTTTGATAAACGGTTTTCAGATTACGTGTGCAAGCTCAATAAAGCCATCTACGGCTTAAAGCAAGCGCCAAGAGCCTGGAATTCGAGATTTGCAAACTATCTCCTTCGGCTTGGTTTTCGCAAAAGCAGGGATGATAACTCTCTCTTTGTTTATCGCCACAATGCTGATTTAGCTTATATTCTCCTTTACGTTGATGATATAATATTAACAGCTTCAAACAAGTCTTTGTTACAGAGGATCATATCACGTTTGAAAGACGAGTTTCCGATGTCTGATATGGGGAAACTACATCACTTCCTCGGCATCAAGGCTGATTTTAATGCCTCTGGACTGTTTTTATCGCAAACTTCTTATGCGCAGGAGATTCTTCAAAGAGTAGGCATGTCCGATGCTAAGCCATGCTCCACACAGGTGGATGTTAACTCCAAGCTTTCCGCAACGACGGAGATCTCATCGCCGATGTCACTAGCTATAGAAGCTTGGCCAAAGCTCTTCAATATTTGACTTTCACTAGGCCGGATATCTCCTACGCGGTACACCAGATTTGCTTATATATGCACAGCCCTCGACAGCCACACCTTCATGCTCTCAAGAGAATTCTACGCTACATTCAAGGTACTTTGTCCTTTGGTCTTCAACTAGTAAAGGGAGCTACAGATTGTCTTACGGCTTACTCGGATGCTGATTAGGCCGGCTGCCCGGATACTCGTCGATCAACTTCCAGCTACGGTGTATTTCTTGGACCGAATCTGGTTTCTTGGTCAGCCAAACGCCAACCAACGGTGTCACGTTCCAGCTCGGAAGCAGAGTATAAAGGTGTAGCCAACACAGTGGCTGAGTTAAGTTGGTTGCGCAACTTGATCTTGGAGCTACATGGACATATTGCCAAAGCTTCTGTTGTGTTTTGCGATAACGTTAGTGCGGTCTACCTAGCTACGAATCCTGTTACACATCAAAGAACTAAACATGTGGAACTTGACATCCATTTCGTACGAGAAAAGGTTGCTATCGGCGAGGTCAAAGTTGTTCAAGTGCCATCATCCTTTCAATACGCCGACATATTCACAAAAGGATTGCCCACATCTTTATTCAATCAATTCAGAACCAGTTTAATCGTCGTCAAGCCCCACGCTTCAACTGAGGGAGGGTGAACGAATATGATATATTCTTGTTTCAATTCTGTTTTAGTTACCACTTGTATAGGCTGATAGTTGCATATATCTCTCTAACTGTAACCTCTATTTATGCTAAGTAAATACATCAATCCCAGACACGGGAATTTCATTATCCTTCAATGTAAACAAAAAAAACTTCATAATTTGCATAATGGCGATTGAATCATCAAGTGACACGTTACGCTCAGGAGCAATTATGAAAATGTCTTTTAACACAAAAGAAGTGGGACTTATTTTTTCTCCAAAGCTAATCCAATAACAAAATAAAGATTGAAACGAAACCACGTATATTAGACATTTTTAACCATGTTTTTTGATGGGTATCTTAACATTTTTTTTAATTAAAAATTGACTGGGTCCACCAAAAAAACAAGAAACCATATCTTAAGTTTGTAAAATAAGATACGTTTTTTGTGTTGTTCCACTGTTCGCAAGCTCTACCGCCACGTGGTGGTCCGCGATTGATGGGTTTTTTTAATTTTTTTTCTAAATCGCACCAAAAAGAAAAGAATAAAAAATTGAATTTTAAAAACCCCTAATGAGTTTCTTTGTTAATCATGCTCTTATATGCTTCTGGTTAGAAAGAGACAAGACACAAAGAAACCCATATACAAGAGAGAAGTTGTAGAAGTATGAGCCATCTCTCAATCTCATAGTGAAGAAGTATTGGTTTCTTCTGTATTTTAAAATATGACTTGAAATATGCATGTTTGTTATTTTTGTCATTTCAGTTGTAGATTTGTTATACGTGTTATCAAATATATCAACAGTAAAATAACAAATGATGTCAAAATTAATATATACTCACAATTTTTATTTTATTTTTTTATTATGATGTCAAAAAGAAAAATTGTAAGTATATATATACTCACAAATTATACTCACAAATGATGTCGAAAATAAAAAATTGGTGCGTATATATATACTCACAAATCTAAACCAGTTATATATTAAATATAAGTAATGGCCTACGCTAGGCCCAACATTGGGCTGATCAGTACTCTTAAAAGAGAGATATTAGGCCTTTTAGGTTTATTGAATTGGGTATATGATTTTTGGGCTTAATTTGACCGGTTTTAAATGTTGGGTTGGCCCATACATTTTAAAAAAGCCCGTATTAAAATACGGTCTAAAACACACGGTTCATACACGGTTTATACACGGTTTGCACGGAAATCGAGGTCGGTTTTATGTCGGTTTACGTGGTAGAACGGGATCCGTTTTCCGTTCAAACGGGTTCCGTTTTGTTGACCCGTGTCCGTTTTACGTTGACCTGCGTTGACCCCGTGTTTGATTTTTTTTTAATCAGAAAGTGGAGAAACGCCGGAGCCACCAGTATTAACCTCCGAGACTACGGCGACGAAGCCTTACGATTTGAAGACTGTTGAAATTGAAGGTGTGTATATTCCAATTTCGAGTTACGTCCTTGCTCTTAAGCACCATACGTCGATTTCACGGATCTTCAGAGTTTGACGAGATTTGGTTTGGGAGGAGAAGCCTTGAGCTCTCTCTGCGCATAGGGCAATCTCACGGTGGAAACGAGAACGAAGAATGAGGTAGATTCTCAATTTCGTTAGGGTTTGTACTGATTTAGGGATTTGGGTTTTGTCTGATTTGCAAAGAGACTAATTTGTAGTAGATTCTCTTAGAATCGTGAATCGAACAATCTGAATGTTATGTATGCATCAAACTTTTTTTGATCATCTCTAAAAACGGGATTCTGATAGCTCAGAGGATGAGAAGAAGAAAAAGCTTTGTTCCTTGAAGAAGAAAGCAATCAATGCCTCGAAAAAGTTCAAACACTCTTTCACCAAGACAACATGAAGGAACAGATGTGTCATGTCTGTCTCAATCGTTGACGAACATTGATCTTGAAGAGCTTCAAGCTGTTGACGCTTTTCGTCAAGCACGATGATCATCACAGGATGCTCAGGTTTTTAAGGGTAAGGAAGCTTGATCTTGAGAAAGCAAAGCAAATGTGGAATGATATGATCAACTGGAGGAAAGAGTTTGGTGCAGACACAATCATGGAAGACTTTGAATTCAAGGAAATCGACGGAAGGCCTGTTTACATAGAGAGGCTAGGACAAGTGGATGCCACAAAACTGATGCAAGTGACTACAATCGATAAATACCAGAGCATGCTGCTTGAGATTATTGACTCCAAGTAAAAGCTCCATGACTAATCTTCATATTAGCAAACAAACTTCATTATCTTTAAACTTGTGTTTTGTGTGCTTAGTGAGCTTCCAGAGTTCTTGGGTGGTAACTGCACTTGTGCAGACAAAGGTGGATGTATGCGTTCAGACAAAGGTCCATGGAACGACCCTGACATCGTCAAGGTAACTTTTTTAACACATCAAAAGACTCTTCAGAAAAAGCCAGTGAATCTTGATGGTTCAAAACCGAGAAGGAAAGTGCCCAAACCTGTTGGCGTAAGTAAATACTTAACTCTCCTCTGTTTACATCATTGAGCTTTTATGTACAAACTCAAATCTCTAGACAACAAAATGTTCAAGAAGTAGAGAGTTCATTCTGTAACGTTTTTTCGGATTTTGCTTTCAATATCTCCATGCTTGGCCCTTTTGAATCATGGAATGCGTTGTATACTTCTCACTACTTCCAAGAGAGTTGGTAGATCGTTGATCAGTTCGAATAGGCGACTCCTGCTTGTCGAAAATAGCATACCGTATAAGTTTATAAACACTGAAGCGCGATGTTAAATGTGAAGTAAGCAGCATAAACACAAACTTCAAACACAAAAAAAGACTTAAACAAAGATTCCAAAGCGAATCATCATCATCAAAACGAGTAACAGCGACATTAAAAACAGAGCAAAAGCGAATCGACATCATCAAAATGAGTAACAGAGACACTAGAAACAGAGCAAAAGCGAATCAATATCATCAACATTAGTAAAAGGGACACTAAAAACAGAGCAAAAGTGAATCAACATCACTAAAATGAGTAACAGAGACACTAAAAACAGAGCAAAAGCCAATCAACATCATCAAAATGAGTAAAAAAAACAGAGCGAAAGCGAATCAACATCACCAAAATGAGTAACAGAGACACTAAAAATAGAGCAAAAGCTAATCAACATCACCAAGATGAGTAACAGAGACACAAAAAACAGAGCAGCAACAGCGAAACATTAGCAAGAAGAAACAAGAAAGGATTCGTAGTACCTGTCATCGCGATTAAGCCCAGCACGGGCACTGAAGTAAGTACTAACAGAGATCAACCAAGTATCACTCCAAGCTGCAACTACCTGGAGCCAGTCTTGACGACGCATACCATCTCTAGCGAAGTTGATTCCTATCGTTGGCTGAGGAATATCCGGTGGAAACGTTTCTGATGGAATATTCAATTCCCAAGTTCCACTCGCGTTTCCGTATAAACCAAGATTCTCCTTATCTAAGAAAGCACCAAGAAAAAGAAAACTCAAATCAAGAAACTCTGTTTCTTCTTCTTTTGTTCTTGGAGAAAAAAAGTGAGAGAGAGAGAGAGAGAGAGAGAGAGAGAGAGAGATTATTTACTTGGATCACATTGATCGTAGAGCCTATTAACATCTGGTAAACGCAAGAAAGAAGATTACTTGAGAATCAAGAAACCTAGGAATCACGTAAAGCTCTGTTTTTTTTTATACCTGTTACGAGAGCTCGAAGCAAACCGGAGCGACGACTTTCAAAATCCCTGAAGATATCTTTAACGGTTCTGGGATTGATATCACCAGATGTATGATCTTCCATAGCAGTTTGAATACGTCGGAGAAGAAGACTTTGATGAATCAATGGAGGAAGACGACGAGCGAGTGAAACAGAGAGAGCGAAGAGAGTTAATTGCTTCAGCGACTGTGTTTGGCAACAGGGTTGTATTTATACTTATTAGGCCTTTCTTAAGGTCATGTGATTTTCTCGTGAGCATTGTAACCAAACAGAATCTATCTGTCAACCGCGTATCGTATCGAAACATATAAGCAGCTTCACTTATCAACTTGAAAAATACAGCTAGGGGTGGGCGTCCGGACTTCGGGTAGGTTCATTCGGGTATCGCATTTTCGGGTGCATAACATTAAAGCCTCGTTCGGGTATACCTATAATCCAGGTTGGGTTTAATTTGAGTATATTCGAGTTAGGTAAGAGAAACCCGAGTTCACCCGAAATCATTTTAGATTCAGTTTGGGTTCGAGTATTTTTCGGATTCGAACTCATATTTATTCGGGGTGTTTCCAGATTTTTTTTGAGTTTCTCGGATTTTGGGTTCAGATTCGGTCCAATGATTTCTGGTTTTTCGAACTTCAAGTTCGGGTAGGTTTATTCGGGTAGCATGAATACTTTCATTTTCATTCCGAGAGATGATAATATCATCTACATAAATGAGAATGACAACAATACTTTTTTGGCTTGAAAGAGTGAAAATAGAGTATGATGAGCCTCAGATTTCTTGAAACCTCTACCTTACAGGTTAAACTTAGTTTGTAATATCAAGGTTTGAGAGATTGCTTCAACCCAGAGATGGTTTTATTGAGTTTAAGAACCATTCCCGGAGCGGCTATATCTTCAAGACCATGCGGAGGAGTCATATAAACCCATCTTCTAACTCTCCTTGGAGGAATGTATTTTTGACATACATCCACCAACGGTCCCATTTAAGATTAGTAGCTAATGAGAGAATGATTCTCACCGTGTTAGCTCGACAACTAGTGCAAAAGTGTCTAGATAGTATTCTCCATATGTTTGAGTAAATCCTCTTTATACCAGCCTAACCTTATATCTTTATATTTCCCCCATTACTCTTGTACTTGATCGTGAATACCCATTCACAACTCACAACTTTCTTACCTTTTGGGAAGATATGCCTCATCCCAAATGTGATTGTATTCCATGGTTGTTTTCCTTCACCAACAGCTTTTCTCCACACCTTGTTCTCTTAGCATCTTCATAAGTCCTTGACATTTTTTTTTGATCCAATTGAACCACAAAAACTTGATGTTCTTCGGGAAATTGAGCAATAGAGGAAACTGCTTGGATGAGATGAGTTAATGCTTTGTTATTTTAGTATAAATTTGCATCCTTCCAAATTGATGGCTTCATAACCCTTGTACTCTGTCTCAAAATTTGTACTTTTTATGGCTCTTAAATATGTTCTTTGGGCACACCATCTTGATCATGGATAACCGAATCATCTAATTTTGTTTCTTCCTCTTGAGTTTTGTTTGAACCAAGTCTAGTTATACTTCTTAAGTGTCTCCCTCATGATTACGATGGATGTGTTTTTCACTCGTGTTGGGTGTTTTTGTTTTCTCCATCTCCTTTGGTTGACTGATCCCAATATTTTCTATTATGATTCTGAGGTTCGGGGCTTGATCCGAGGGTGAATGAGACAAACCCTTCAGATTGTTCCAACTCTTTTCATCATAATATCCCTTGGCCTCCACAAATTCGACATCTCGAGACACCATAATCTTCCTGGTTTTTGATACATAGCATTTCTATCCCTTTTGAGTTGTTGAATATCCAAATAATGCTTTGACATTCTTTGCCTCTAGCTTGTTCCTTTATTCTCCTGAGATCAAAACAAAACAAGCACAACCAAACATACGTAAGTGACTAATAGATTGTTTGATTTTGTTCAATATCTCAAATGGAGAGACACCATTGAGAATTTTGGTTGGAATTATGTTGATCTTATAGCAAGTCATCATAATAATATCTACTTAAAACCTCTTTAGAACATTAGTGCGAAACATCATGTATTTTGCGATGGTGTTGGAGTTTATAGCGTTTGTGAAACAACAGATGAAATATCCGGCTGCACCAAGGCCATTCAAGATACCTATAAGGGTTTTGGGATCGATCTTTATGTGTATTCCTCCAACCATACTTATCGGTTTCATTGCTGCGTTTTCAAACCTGAAAGTTTCCGCGGTTAGCCTTGTAGCTATAGTGATTGGGGCTTATGTTGCAACCGTGTTTGAAACAAGTGGAGAAGAAGAGATGGCTCAAGTTCTCAATCAGCTCTCAACCATACTTATCGGTTTCTTTCTCTCTCTTTAACTCTCTCTGTTTACATCACTGAGCTTTTATCTCCATACAACAAAACGTTCAAGAAACAGAGAGTTCATTCTGTAACGCTTTCGGATTTTGCTTCTGGGATCTCCATGTTTTGCCCTTTTAATCATGAATTGTGTTGTAGATTTCTCACTACTTCCAAGAGAGTTGGTAGCTCGTTGATCATATTGAATAGGCGACTCCTGCTTGTCGAAAATAGCATACAATATAAGTTTATAACCACTGAAGCGAGATGGTACATGTGAAGTTAGCAGCATAAACACAAACTTCAAACACACAAAAACTTAAACAAAGATTCTAAAGCGAATCATCATCATCAACATGAGTGAAAGAGACACTAAAGACAGAGCAAAAGCGAATCATCGTCATCAAAGTGAGTAACAGAGACACTAAAAGCAGAGCAAAAGCGAATGAACATCATCAAAATGAGTAACAGAGTCACTAAAAGCAGAGCAAAAGCGAATGAACATCATCAAAATGAGTAACAGAGTCACTAAAAACAGAGCAAAAGCGAATCGACATCATCAAAATGAGTAACAGAGACACTAAAAACATAGCAAAAGCGAATCAACATCGTCAAAATGAGTAACAGAGACACTAAAAACATAGCAAAAGCGAATCAACATCGTCAAAATGAGTAACAGAGACACTAAAAACAGAGCAAAAACGAACCTTCTTCGAAACATTGGCAAGAAGAAACAACAAAGGATTCGTAGTACCTGTCATCGCGATTAAGCTTAGCACTGGCGCTAAAGTAAGTACTAACAGAGAGCAACCAAGAATCACTCGCTGCTGCAACGAACCTGACCCAGTCTCGACGACGCGTATCTTCTCTAGCGAAGTTGATTCCGATCGTTGGCAGAGGAAGTTTCGCAGGTAGGGTCGTCTCTGATGGAATCTTCACTTCCCAAGTTCCACTCGCGTGTCCGTATAAACAAAGATTATTCTTTTCTAAGAAAGCACCAAAAAAAAACTCAAATCAAGAAACTCTGTTTCTTCTTCTTTTGTTCTTGGAGAAGAAAAAAAAGAAACAGAGAGAGAGAGAGAGATCATTTACCCGGATCGCATTGAGCGTAGAAACTATCAAATTCTGGTAAACACAGAGAAGAAGACGGAAGAAAAAAGATTACGTGAATAACAAGAAACCTAGAAAAAACAGAGGCTCTGTTTTTTTGTTTACCTGTAGTGAAAGCTCGAAGCAAACCGAAGCGACGACGAGTAAAGTCTCTGTAGATATCTTCAACGGTGCGAGGAAGGTTATCACCAAATATACGGCGGGAAGCATCGCCCATAGCAGTTTGAATACGTCTGAGAAGAAGACTTTGATGAATCAAGGAAGACGACGAGCGAGTGAAACAGAGAAGAGAGAGAGATAGTTGCTTCAGCGACTGTGTTTGGCAACAGGGTTGTATGTATACTAGTTTGGGGAAGAAGAGGTCACGTGATTTTCTCGTGAGAATCCATACTGAAGGTTTTTGAGCCTTTCTTGGACCACAAGGTAGCTTCGGGGAAAGGTCATGTGATTTTCTCGTGAGCATTGTAACGAAACGGAATCTATCTGTTACCGCGTATCGTATCGAAACCGATAAGCAGCTTCACTTATCAACTTGAAAAATATAGCTAGGGGAGGGCCGTGGGCGTTCAGATTTCGGGTCGAGTCCATTCGAGTTTCGCATTTTTAGAGGAATAACATTAAAACCTCATTCGGGCATTTCTATAATTTGGGTCGGACTGATTCGAGTACATTCGTGTTCATGTCAGGTTTAATAAAGTTTTAAAAACCATGAATTTAGATGAGATGAGTTACTGTTTTGTTATTTAAGTATACACTTGTATCCTTCCAAATTGATGACTTCCTAATCTTTGCACTCCTTCTCAAAGTTTGTATTTCTTGTGGCTCTTCAAACTCTATTCTTAGGACATTTCATCTTGATCATGGATAACCGCATCATCTATTTTTTTTATTCTTTCTCTTGGGTCTAGTTCCAAGTATGGTTCTACTTCGTAAGTACCTTTCTCATTAGGGGTGGGTAAATTAACCGGAACCGAAAAACCAAAGGGAACCGAACCGAATTTTCTGTTCCGGTTCTGGTTCCGGTTCCAGAGAAATAACCGAATGGATCCTAAACTTCGGAACCAGCGGAACCGACAGAACTGGAACCGGAACCGAAATTTTGGAACCGAAATTGGAAATGAACCAAATTATAAAAAGAATCGAATGGATCCAAAATTTGGGAACCAAAAGAACCGGAACCGAAAATTTCGGTTAGGAACCGAATTTTAACACCACAAAATCAAAAATATGGTTCGGTTCTATTTTCGGTTACGAGAAAAAAAACTGAATGGATCCTAACCTTTGGAACCGAAAGAACCGAAACCGAACCGCACCGAAAGTTTTGGATCCGGAACGGAAACCGAACCGAAGTACAAAAAGAACCGAATGGATCCTAAATCTCGGAACCGAAAGAACCAAAACCGAACGATTCTTACCCGGAACCGAACTGAATACCCAAATGCTCAGGTCTATTCCTCATGATTAAGATGGATGCGTTCTTCACCCATGTGGGGTGTTTTTGTTTTCCCCATCTCCTGTAATTGACTGGTCCCAAGTTTTTCTAGTATGATTATGAGGTATGTGGCTTGATCTGAGGGTGCATGAGAAAAACCCTTCGGATTGTTCCAACTCTTCTCATCATAATATCCTTTGGCCTCCACAAATTTGACATCTCGAGACATCATATCCTTCTTGGTTTTTGGTACATAGCATTTATATCCCTTTTGAATTGTTGAATATCCAATGAATAAAGCTTTGACATTCTTTGTCGCAAGCTTTCTTCCTTTGTTCTCCTGAGATCATAACAAAACTAGCACAACCAAAACACACGTAAGTGACTAATAGATGGTTTGATTTTGTTCAACACACCACTCTCACTTACTAGACCTGATGGCTTAAGCAAATACTTATTCATGTAAAAGTAAAGAACAAAAAGGCTAGATCTTTGTCTCTCTTCAACTCTCTCTGTTTACATCACTGAGCTTTTATGAACAAACTCATATCTCTAAACAACAAAGAATTCAAGAAGTAGAGAGTTCATTCTGCAACGTTTTTTCGGATTTCGCTTCAGAGATCTCCATGCTTAGCCTTTTGAATCAAGGATTGTGTTGTAGACTAGTCACTACTTCACAGAGAGTTGGTAGCTCGTTGATCAGATCGAATAGACGACTCCTGCTCGTCGAAAATAGCATACAATATAAGTTTATAAACACTGAAGCGAGATATTAAATGTGAAGTTAGCGAATCAACATGAGTAACAGAGACACTAAAAACAGAGCAAAAGCGAATCAACATCATCAAAATGAGTAACAGAGACACTAAAAACAGAGCAAAAGCGAATCGACATCACCAAAATGAGTAACAGAGACACTAAAAACAGAGCAAAAACGAATCAACATCCCCAAAATGAGTAACAAAGAAACTAAAAACAGAGCAAAAGCGAATCAACATCGTCAAAATGAGTAAAAGAGACACTAAAAACAGAGCAAAAGCGAACAAAGAGATTGTTACCTTTCATCGCGATTAAGCATAGCACTGGCGCTGAAGTAAGAACAAAGAGAGATCAACCAAGAATCACTCCAAATTGCAACTAACTTGAGCCAATCTTGACGACGAATACCATCTCTAGCGAAGTTGATTCCGATCGTTGGCTGAGGAATATCCGGAGGCAACGCCTCTGGTGGAATATTCACTTCCCAAGCTCCACTCGCGTGTCCGTATAAACAAAGATTATCCCTTTCTACGAAAGCAACAAGAAAAAACTCAAATCAAGAAACTCTGTTTCTTCTTCTTTTGTTCTTGGAGAAAAGGAAGAAACAGAGAGAGAGAGAGAGAGAGATCATTTACTTGGATCACATTGAGCATAGAAACTATCAAAATCTGGTAAACACAGAGAAGAAGAAGGAAGGAAAAAGATTACGTGAGTAACAAGAAACCTAGAAAAAACAGAGGCTCTGTTTTTTTTTTTTACCTGTAGTGAAAGCTCGAAGCAAACCGGAGCGACGACGAGTAAAGTCTCTGAAGATATCTTCAATGGTACGAGGAAAGATATCACCAAATATACGCCGGAAAGTATCGTCCATAGCAGTTTGAATCAACGGAGGAAGACGACCTGAATCAATGGAGGAAGACGCGAGTGAAACAGAGAGAGAGAAGAGAGTTAATTGCTTCAGCGACTGTATTTGGCAACAGGGTTGTATTTATACTAAAGGTTATTATGATGTTCTCGTGAGCATTGTAACGAAACGGAATCTATCTGTCAACCGCGTATCGTATCGAAACATATAAGCAGCTTCACTTATCAACTTGAAATATACAGCTAGGGGAGGGCCGCGGGCGTTCGGACTTCGGGTCGGGTCCATTCGAGTTTCACCGTTTTCAAGGGAATAACTTTAACCGGAAAAACGGCCGTTTCATGCCTGAACTTAGCTCATATTCACTAATCCAAC
>OVAN01001393.1:0-41521 GCA_900406275.1 Anastatica hierochuntica
AGCCCAATAGGCTATTGGTTATGGCAGCCATAAAAAGGTTCATAACATCTTTGTATTTTTAACAAGGAAATTCCACTAAAACACCATAAATCACTTAAAATCCATTAGTGAAAATATTTCCAATAACAGTGGATTTGAAGATACATTTTAAAATCACCATTTCAATAACAGTGAATTNATGAGATTTCATATTTTAATACAAATCACTTCAAATCCTTGTTTGAATACACCCCCTTATTGTTTTAACCATTTTATATTTACTCAAATAAAGGTAAAAATAATTGATGAGTAATAAACCATAGCCAAACCAAAATTTAACTATCAAATATTAGCTAAACTAAACTATCAAATATATCAACTTATATATATGCATTGCCTTACATAATTACACATCTTATTATATATTAAGTATGAAGTCAGTTTGCACCAGATTAAAAGTTGGACTGGTTAATTATTTTGTTACTCTTAATGAACTATTTAATTTAATAATAAATTGATATTAATAAATTAATTATTTTGAATAATAAAAATAAGAACGAAATTATTAGATAAAAATTAATAAATAAAATATTCCATAAATTTGTTTACTTAAATAAGGTCATGATTATCTTTAATGAATTATTTTAAATATTTAATCTATTATTTTTAAATATGATATAAAATAAACTTATCTTAAAATAAAATAAACTAAAAATGATTGATTAATATTACTCTATAAACTATGATTTTTACATAAATATTTATATTTAAATAATATTTAAAATATTATAGATTTTACTAAACTATAAAAACTTTATGAATTATTAAATTTTTATATCTTCTACTATTCAATAACTATACATAACATAAATTTAATAAATTATGGATCAAAACTTGAGATAATAACTAAAGAATTTATGATATCATACAGTTTTTAGTGGGTCGAATGTCAAATTTTGTAAATTTCTCAATCTTTTGCAAGATATGCCAAATGAACTAATTTAATATTTAAGATTACATGTTTTAGCGGGGTCGAATAGTAAAACCCAAAAAATATTTAAATTTTATGCAGGAGACGCCAAATTGAGCGTGCATTATCTTATTTTATAATTAATGACTAAAAAAAATAATATGTTTGAATTTTGGAAGTCGAAAAAATTTATCATATAAGCATTGATATCAATCATACATAATAAATCTTTACGTTGATAAAATATATTTATATTGCCACACTATTAAATCCAAAAAAAAATTTAAAAATTTAATACCCGCATAAAATGCGGACCAACTAACTAGTATATGGTATATTTGCAAAAGTATTTATCCCTTATGTTTTTTTATGTAGTAGTAATTGATTTTTCTTCTTGTAACCTTAAGTTGATAATTATATATGGAAAACTGAGAAAGATGGTAATTGTCAAGACCCACTCTTTTCTTTGGTGGTACTACAACTCTATGGCTTAATTAGCGTTCGGAGACATTGACTCCTCTCAGGAAGAAAGGACTATTAGAGGAACACGCGTCTCCGTGTGGAGTCAGAAGATCCACGAATATCAATTTGATCATGTGGTGATTGCTGGCTATAGTTCGAATTGGAGATGTAAATGTTCCACATCGAAAATTAAGAGATTTATGGACTAATATATAAATATGTGGCAATCCTCCACTTTTGAGCTAGCTTTTGGGTGTTGAATTAGGCCCATACTAATAGAAGTTCTTGATAGATCCTCTTTTCTTTCGGTTAGGACTTGTCTTTTGTAACTTTATTGTTTATGAAACGTGGAAAAAGGTTTTGTTCTCGTTGTGGTCTAAGAGTGGATGTAAATTCCAATAGTGTTCCTAGGTAATACTATATCGTGCATTTGATGCACTGTGATTAAAGCCTCCTATGAACCAGAAAAAAAAAGGAAGATGGTAATTGTGAAGCTGTCTCTTTGTATGGGTACAAGTGAAACGTTTCCATAAGACAAATAACTTTTATTTCATGTGTGGCCACTTGTGCAAAAGCATTAACTTTCGTGCTTATAATGTTCAACTAGTGTTTTTAAATTTTTTTTATGATAAGTTACGAGGAGAAAAAGATTCGTTTATGTATATACAAAAAAAAAGATTCGTTTCTTGCACATTGCAATACTATTCACTTTTTTCTTTTCTTTCAAAAGTTACCAAAATTGTTCAACGGACATTGGCTGCAGAAGAAATGAAACATAATCTATAAAATTAGGAACTAAAACTATGTGTTCAAAACAAACTAATCTATATTAGTATCACTGTCCAGACTTGAACTTGATATAAAACAAAAAAAAAAGAATATTGGCAAACTTTTATTTACAAAAAGAAGATACAATTAAAAAGACAACAAGCTATATTATGAATACTAAGATATTACAAAGAGGTATAAAGAAACTAAATTCATAAACTAGACACCATATATTATACCATCTTATTGTTGAATAACCCTAATGATAACACCATGTTGAGGCTCTACAAGCATTCTAAACACTGGAGAGTGTTGATACAAGGGAGACAAAGTAAAACTAAATCTTGACACAATAAGTGACACAAGAACCTTAAGCTCCATCATACCAAAGTTTTTACCTAAACACAATCTTGTCCCCAAGCCAAATGGGACAAAGGATTGAGGGTATTTGCATGCTTTAGAGACTCCTTCGCTAAACCTTTCTGGCTTGAATTCGTTCGCGTCGGCTCCCCATATCTCAGGATCTCTATGCAATGTAGGGATCAATGTCCACATGCACACTCCCTTTGGCACCATTAAGCTTCCGAGTTTTGTGTCCTCAAGGGCTTCTCTTGACACAAATGCTGCTGGTGGATATAGCCTCAATGTTTCTTGGATAACCATTGTCACCTATAGTTATATGTAACATATATATGTTAGATTTAAGAAATGATTATATGAAAAGTAAAGCAAGTCTAAATCCGAGTGATCAACGAGCATACAAAGTTTGTAAACATGAGGTTGTAGCTAATTCTTTTTCCAATCATTCCACGATATAACTTCTATAAATTAATATACGATAAAACAATAATATTTTGCGGTTTCAATTTGAGATTTTGACCAAAATAATCTCTCTGTAAATTAATAACTTTTTAGATTAATATAATATCTTTGTGCCAACAGTATTGATTTATAGAGGTTTTATTGTACTTATAGAGCATAAGAACTATACCGTTTTCAAGTTGGGAATGGAGTCTGCGTCAGGGATACCATTCTTGCAGAAACGAAAGACTTCATAGCGAATCTTAGTTTGCCATGAAGGGTTAAGAGCAAGGAGCATAAGACACCAAGAGACAGCAATAGCACTTGTCTCATGTCCGGCGAAATAGATGCTCTTACAGTTATCCACCACAAAGCTTCTATAAGATGATGATGCTTTGTCATCCAAGCTACCATCACAAGTACTACTCATAGCTCCTTCTAGTATCAATTGCATTAGATCCTTCTTATGATCTCCCACACATTCTCTTTCTCTTTCCTTAACAGTTTCCCATATCAAAGACTCCACATGCTTCTCAAGCTCGTCAATATTCACGTTCCCATGCTTCTTCGTCCCAAACACAATATCACTTGCAACCATATACACATAACATTACATTCCATTATTATTATTATTTTTAATAACAGGAGGCTCAGGATCCGTGGACCCCTAATCCCTCCAGGGAGAGGTCAGACCGGGTAAGATATTCGCCTTTGGCGAGCCAACCCCTCCCAATGCAGCTCGAACCCGTGACCTCCTTTTTTAATAGAGGGGCTTTTACCATTGGGCCAACACTTCGTTGGTATTACATTCCATTATTATATATAGAGAAAGAGAAATAAATGGTTTTGAATCTACTTACGTGAAACCATTGAGGCTAAAGAGGATGTTATGGTGAGTGATAGCCTTTTGAAGACATCTAAGCTTAGAGAAAATCTCTTTGCCTTTAAAGAAAGAACTCCCAAAGCAAGCTCTAGAGATGATATCAGCAGAGACAGCTCTAAGATCTTCATCAACTCTTATGTCACACACTACTCCTCCTTCTTGTTTCACCATCTCTTCCCATTTACTAAGCATTGGCATCGCGGATTCAACCACTAAACCAACCATTCCTTTAACTTTATCAAGGAAGAACTCAGGGGCAATGATACGACGTTGATGTGCCCAATGAGGTCCATTAGAAGTGATTACACCACGACCAAGAATGGACTTGAGACGTTTTGTAACGTAAGAGACTTTGCCTAGGTTAAGTGTATTGGCTTGGTTTAGCTCTTTGACCACTTCGGGATGGTTCATGTACAAGTGTTGCTTCACTCCCGTCGAGTATGTATACACTCTCCCTTCATTTATCATCATTAATTATAGTTTTTTAATACAAAACATAAATATTTGATAAATGTATAGAGCATACTCCTTCCAATTCATAAAAAGTATTGTTATGAGATATTAGTTTTTTCATAAAATATATTGTTTTGCATTTTTCGGTGTAAATTTATAAGCAAAATTCCGGTTTTAAACTCAATGTTTTAATGTATTAATTGGAGAGAGATTATTAAAGATTCATAAAAAGTATATAAGACTTTATAACGGTTTCTTTAATATATACAAAAATATCGATACTTTTTGCGAAACAGAAATAGAGTGAGAATTAGTTAGATAATATAAGAAAAAAGAAAACTATATATATCCGCATGCCAGCGAGGTGACAACTTCTTTTGTATATAATAACAAATTAAAATTATACTAAAATACATCTTTGTTATTATAGTGCTAGAAATAAAAGGAATCAAAATGAATCATTGATAAGAAATCATATAATATTATAGCTGCTAGTTTTTGATCAAGTAGACAAAGACCCGATCACAAAACCTTATTGGCTTCTCTAAACAAATGAAAAAGACAGCTTTTATATTTTTAAAATTTTGCATCGTTAGTTGTCAATCCATGCATATGTTACATAGAGGACCGACTTGAGACATGCCCGATAAAACAATCATTTTAGCCATCAATTTCTTTTGAATTAATATGTATACATTGATATATTGGTCCACAAACCAAAAATACCGTAAAAATTTATAGCCTCCGGCATGCCATGATATATAGATATATAGACTTTAGATGTCAATTAGTATGCACATATGTATGAGTGCAAGTGCATATATGTATATTTATAATGGCTAAATAGATATTACATAAAATATATGTTATACATAGTCCTTGGTAAATTAGTCCACTTAGTTTGTTATTGACAAGATTTTGTATAAGAAAAGTTTTGACTATTGCCGACAGATTTTACGAAGAAATTTAATATGTTTTGTATATTTCATATCTATTCGACATAGAATTGTTCTAATCCAAAACTTGTTATAATTAGTATAAAATATCACACGAGATTAGAGAACATACCGTATTGTTTTCGCCAATGATCAAGATAAGGCCATAGAGAAGAAGTATAGTCATGAGCGATGATATTATCTCCGGAATAGTTTTTAGAGTTTATCATCGTTTGAGATTGAATTTTTTGCATCTCCGGCACATTTCCACGAAATAGCGACGGCGGAGGACCCTTCACGCCTTGCATTCTTAGCCTCCGCCTTACTCTCCATTGCTCTGCCATCACTTTACCGTAAACCCGAAACCCTAAACCTAATATCCCTACAACTAGTATCCACCAAATGGTCTTAGCCATCTCTACCATCAAACTCTCCATTTTCTTTATCTTTTTAAAAGTTTCTCTATTTTTCTTTTGTTGGGGATATGATAGCTTTTGAACTAAGGAGTTTTATTTTTCTTGCTCTTCTTTGGCTCTTTATATAGTCAGCCACTTTCTTTATGACCAAAGATGTTTAAAATAATAATATTGATGTACAATATTTTTTTTTTTTGCGGAAACCCATTTTATTAAGCTCGTAACGAAACGAAAAGCCGACTAAGGACCAAAATGCTTACATGGATAGATACATAACCATTTAGTCTTGCTTTTTTGGAAAGACAATCGGTTACAAAATTACAAGATCGAGAAATATAGAAAATATTAAAATTCGGTAATCATCCCTTTAGCCTGGTGAAGTCGTCCATTCAAAAGCAAAAAACAGCCAATCCGAGAGGTATTGATCATGATCGTAATCAGCTGCATGCAATCCGCGGCAGACGTCACTCTGTAGTCTCTAATGTAAAATAAATATAAATATACATGTGTATGTAATGATTTGCAAGTACTTTGCTTTTGATGAAATAATTGTATAGATTCATAAGTGTTGTGCCCATGTGTCTGTCTACATTTAATTTTGGCTCTAACCTCTCGGTCCATACACTATCATACATATGAATAGAGTTAGAAACAATGGAATGAAGTAGAATGTACTTTGCTTTTTAAGGCAAAGGTTGAAAATAATTAATGGTTCGATGTGGACATGTTGGTACATTACATATATCTTTAAAGAGTTGTTGTAATATAAACATGAAAAATATGGAATCTCTTGTACTCTATTTACATCCTTTGGTCCCTCTTATTGCGTGTCTGTCGTAATAAATGCGAAGGAGTACAATTGTTCTTGGGGAAATAATTAATAAATCTTGGGATAATGATCGAATTTATAGGTTTTAAAAAATTAAAAAATATGGAAAAATTGAAAAGAAGTAAAATTTATTTTAAATTTTAAGTTTTTTTTGTCAATAATTGGATCGACGTCCGATCTATAGCTAAATAACCCTACCACGTGGGACAACGCGACTTAATAGAGTAGAATGGACCTTTAACCATTTGACCTAAAGACACTTCCATAATTTTAAGTTAAGAAAATATGTTTTTTTTTGTATAGGGAATATATTTTTTCGAACTTTTGTATTAAGTTATTAGTAACATTATTTTTGTGATTTTTTACTAATTATAGAAACACAATTTTTTGACTGGAACTATTTTTACATGTATCAATGTTGACCAAAAGTTGTGATTCTATTTGTAAAACATCACTAAAATAAAGTAATGAATTACTAAATACAATTATGTTCTTAAGCTATATTTCTTGTTTAGAGATTGAATTATTAATTAAAATTTTTAAATAATGTAAATATTAATACTAAATAAATCTAAAGAAAAAATTGATTGAGTTACTTTTATTTTCTTAAACATTCATTGATCAATTTGTTTCATGATATTTACTGTTGTAATTTCTTTACATATTACCAAAACTTTATAAGTTTGAATTTTTTATTTTTGTTAGATTATTATGGCTATATAATATATAATTTATTGAGGCATTATGGATATATGATTCAGTTACAAATATTTTATTGTACTTTGATAACTATGAGATTTAATTTTTACAAGACTAGTGTAATCGTTAATTATTTACTTCCCAGTTTTTTGATGGACCTAAAACGTGGTACCATATTTGATTGGTCAAATGACGATAAAATTGTTATAAAAAAAATCGAACGATGAGTTTACACATTTTTCTCTAATCTTTTTATCACTAGATCACTACAAGTTGGTTTTCATTTAATTTTATTTTGATTTGATAACTTTAATTATGTGCATGCGTACGTATAATGAGATTGCTTCTTTCATAACAATTCATAGTATATTAATATGTGCGAATGTGGCTAAGTACAGATCACATTAGTAGGTTATATATATGATTAAGTTTTTTTTGTCAACTATATGATTAAGTTATATTCTTTTTTTTTTTGGTTTTATAAGTTATATTCCGATGCAGGATCTAGTAAATAATAAGGAAATATAACATAGAATATACGCCTTTGCCTACTATGTTGCATGAGGTAATAATACATTTATTTTATTAAGTGGAGTAACGTGAAACTGATGTAACAAGCCGAGGAGGAAGTTGACTTAATTTTACGTGACATTTATTTTTTTCTATGATTTTTTTCTGTGAAAAAAGAAATATGATGGAGAAAAATGGTGATGCAATATGATGATGAGGATTGGAACATTAATTAGAAAACTTACAACTTGTACGTTGAAACTATATAGTGAGCGGTGCTTGAATTTATCTGTTTTATAATTTTGATACAATTCTTGATGGAGAATTTATTCCTTTGTAGTTTTGATACAATATACGAGATATCAAGGTCTATTACCTATTTACCTATGTTAGTAAAGACAAAACCTTTACGAATCAAATATGACTCTTCATCTTTGTAATTTCTGACCGGATAATGTAGTCAAGTGGTAAGAGACGGATTTTTGACGCTAACACGAGTACGATCATCCTGCTATACGAAACTATAACGCATTTTTTTATGGACGTCCACACAGGTTTAGGTTTTTGCTTTCGGTCCATTTGCAAATCCAAAGAATTAACTTACCCGTGGACGATTCTCTCCCAAAAATTATTGAGCTTCGTCTAGGATTATTATGAATTATCAAAAAAAATCTTTGTAATTTCCAAAGATGATATTAAAGGTTATTCCTTTGATATGAACCTAAAAATGCTTGTGATGTGATGACATATATGTTATACTTTATGATATCTATATTTTGATATAATAATAGAGTGGTTGAGTTTGCAAACAATTATATTTTGATGACTACTATTTTTTTTATTAGATGCATCGCCTAGAAAATAATTGGTATTTGTCTAAATGATTGATTCATAAGTTATAGTGGTTGAGTTGGTAGATTATTTTTTTTTTGTTAGATGCCTCTTTAGTAGAATATGAAGAAACAATAACATATAGAAAATTATTGACATTAAAAATATGAATATATCCATTGAGAATATACATTGATATCGAAATAATGTCAAAAAAAGAATATACATTGATATAAATATTTTAAGGATACAAATCTCAAACGTAAAATTTTCATTTCTTGTTAATTAGATTTTCTCAAAATAAAAACTCATAAATTCTCTTAAAGATAATAATACTAGCCAAATTTTATATCTTTATGATTTTGTAATAAGTTTTTGGTATTTTCTATCACTAACATTCACTGAATATTTAATCTGAACTACACTAGCAATAGTATTGGTCAATATTTAGGCAAAATAGTTTCACTTGTGAATCTAACGGTTTTTTTTGTCAACAAACGGACCACAACGGGCCGGTCCAATAGCCCATTAAGCCCCACATATTCTTTTCATTCTGTGGTGGAGAAGGGTCGAACCCTAGTGTCCGAAAATTGGCTCTGGAAACTCAACCACGAGGCTACAATGTCTTCGACCAAATCTAACAATTTTATTATAAAAAGAAAACATAAAAACTAGAGGAAAAAAAACAGGAGTATTTGTTGAAAATTTTAGAAGTGATCGACTAATTCTAAGTACAATGGTGATTAGTGATTACAGATAATACAAGAGGGACAAAGGGAAGCTCAAGTTCGTTCAGTGAACATTGAAAAGAAGAGATAGATTTCTTTATATCTATCTACTATGATGTTGACACGCCACCCAATCTTTCTATTTACCAATAAGATTACAATAGAAAGAATAAAAAATAACAAAAATGTCATTGGAGACAAAAAGAAGTAGACTTGTATATTAAACCATTCTTATTTAAATCTTTTGATATGCAATTTTAGATTGATATCCTAGCAATATGAATACCATTGAAGTATCAATCTTTTGCGATATATGGTTAGTTTTTGCTTGTTCCACTTTCTCTATATCGTTTGTTCCACTGTTATTATTCAATACATTGGAAATATGACGGGATGTTGAATAACATATAAGTAACATGAATTAATTCATTTATAGTCAATTAGTATCGAACATGGTATCGGAATTCGAATCTCGAACACACGATATTCCATCTAACTGAAATTGATCTGCCCACCGAAAAGGTATGATCGATCTTAATCTACATCGGTCCGACCAATTGAATTAGAAATTAACTTATAATAGAATACTGTCGAGATTAATGGCTAGACGAGTCGTTATTTCGAGAGGAATGTGTGGAGAAAAATATTCCGCATCGAAAACATGAAAAAATCTTTAAATAATATAGAAATAACATGAGATAATCCATTATTTACCAATTGATTTTGTGTTGGAAATTCGCAAAATTTAACGCTCTTGTTTTCTATTATCGTGTTTGTTTAATAGAAAGCGACAAACTATCATCGAATAAAAAAAGTGACAGTTATGTAATGACGTCTCCATATGAATTTAGACAAAGAGTTAGCATCGCTAGATGCGTCATCTCTCAACAGTACCGGCCCAGGGCATAAGCCACATTAAGTGCCGCTTAGGGTCCAATCTTACATTTTTTTAGAAACCTAAGTATTATAAAAATAAAATAAAATTTTGTTAACAAAATCATAATTATATTTTTTGGTTGGCCTATAAGACCAACTATAAGATTGTAACTTGATATATTCCGGCTATAAAGAAATTATCTTAATTTATACAACAGAAATGAAAATGATGTATCAAAGAATATTTGATGTGTCAAGAGTTTTAATCCAAAAACTCCTAATACAATTCTGAAATGATACAGAATTGGAATAAGCTTAGTTTCACACTTAAAAGGTTGCATTGGGGTAAACAAACTTGAAAGTGATTATCTATAGCCAATGACATTTAGGAAGATGAGTACTAACCAATAAACACTAATATAACTATAAGTGTAAAAATCTTGAAAGATATTCCATATAAATGTAACAAGTAAACCCTCTGAACAGGCAATAACTAATTGTGGAGGATTGGCTCATCAAACTTCAAAGTAAGCAATTTATATTAAACATAACTTATAAATAAAAGTTTTTTTAAACTAAGTAAATACTCTCTCCGATATTTTTTCATGTGTCGTTTAAAGTTCTTTCACACATATTAAGAAAATGATTAAATGTTGTGTTTTACGTCTATTTAATACACAATTTTTTTTTGTCGGCAATTCGGATCACAACGGACCGATCCGATGGTCCTTAACCCCACATACGGGGAACCGAATCACAACGGACCGATCCGGTGGCCCTTTAAACCCTACCCGAGGCAAACTCGCACAAACGCGAGTGTCGGAGTTCGAAACCACGACCCCAAATTTGATGAAGAGGTACCTTGCCACTAGACTAAAGACCCTCGTCGACACGGTTTTATTTGATTTGTATATTAAATGAGCTAAAATAATAGAGATCAAAGCATAAAATTTGATAAACATTTGCATTGGAAATATAAAACAACACTTAAAATAAAACAAAAGCTAAATTTTAAGCGATGTTTAAAAAAAGGCGGAGGGAATATTAGGTAGAAAATCGTGATCGAATATTCGAATTAAATAAAACCTTTTTTGTTAAAGTGATTAACTAAAACTTAACCGGAGTCCACGAACTAGACAAACTTATCCGGAGTTTAAGGACTCACTTACGTATTGTTATATATGTCCAAGTCCAATTATTACACGTTTACGTCTACTTACTACTCCCTCCGAAAGTGTAACATTCAAAGTTTTTTTTTCCTCATTTGGCAAAGATAATTTTTCTAGGTTTTAAGATATTTTTTACTAATTGATAGCACAAATTTGTAAACTTTTAAAAACATTAGTTGAGAATATTTGAATTAAATAAATACTATTGATTGGTTGTTTTTAAAAAATGTTTGGTTAGATAAGTAATAACGTTATTACTAAATATGTATCATATTCTTAATTTGTATAGAAAGTGTAAAAGATCTAACTTTCGGGAATTGAGGGAATAGTAAATTAGTAACATAAAGTTTACCATTTTAACATGTATATATCTAGGCCTGGGCGTTTGGATATTCGAGTCGGGTTCGGTTCGGATAATTCGGATTTCGGTTCTTTCGGTTCTTAGGTCGAGGATTCGTTCGGGTACTTTTTGAGTTTGGTTCGGGTTCGGGTTCGGGTCCGGGTATTCGGATATTTATCTTAGGAACCGAAAAATATCTAGTACTTGTTCAAGTATTTTGGGTTCTAATAGTTTGGTTACTTTTAAGTACTCGAAGAACCCGAAAATATCTAAAGTACCCAAAATATCGAAAATATTAGAATAAATTACTATTAAAAAAACTAAATTATTTAAAATTATTTAAAATACCTCAATTATTTTTAAAAGTAAATATATTTAGAAATAAATTTTATAATTTTGATTATTATATTATATATTAATATAAAACATAAATAATATTTTGGATTTATAATTATTTTCGGGTACCTCAAGTACTAATTCAGTTCTCGGTTCGGTTTGGATCGGTTCCAGTTCGTTCGGGTATTAATGTTAAGATCCAATCGGGTATTTCAAAACTTCGGGTTCGGATTCGGATCTACTTTTTCGGTTCGGATTCGGTTCGATTCGGGTATTTTGCTCATCCTTATATATATCCACAATCAGCTAACTAAATATCCTACAAGCACCATTTTTTGCGGCAAGTCGGATCACAACGGATCGATCTGATAACTTTTAACCCCACGCAGGAAAAACCGGACTATAACAAACGGTCTGGTGACCTATAAATCCCATATATAGGATATACTCGTACAAACGTGAGGCCGAGATTTGAACTCTCCACCCTGGATTTATGAAAATGGCAATTTGTCCACTGAACTAAAGGTCTTTCTCTCCTACGAGCACCATTAGCTTCGTAAACATGCTATATATATTTGGGGGGCAAACAAACATGCTATAATATTCATTAGTCAAAATTTGAAATGGTAGTTGCTGGGCTTTGACAACCAAAAATGCATCTTTTTGGGCCTACAATAAAAATTACGAAGCCCCATTATATCTATAGAGCCCACTTTCGAAAAACAGAATCACATCTCACGAAAATCAATATAATAATAAAATGAATAAATAATAAATAAGACAAACAAAGATATGATTCTTGGATGTCTCACAAAGTCATATAAAAAGATCGATTCATCAATACAGACAGAAATATATTCGTATCTAAGCTTGATTCACATCAAGATTTCGAATAATTTTATCACTTTTGTGTCTTTTTTTTTTGTCAACTTTCATGACTTTTGTTATATGAATGAATAAATAAATATATTCTCTGCCCTCACATTAAATCAATAAGCCTCTCCCACATAGGTGGAAACGAATCTCTCCGGCAAGCACAAATCAACATCTCCTGTCTATCTATTTATGGAGTTGTGTAGATCAATCACTTTCTTGTCCAAATGTTACAAAATTATCAATTTAACCATAATATATTCAATACATATCAACACATTTCGGTAACATAAGTGTGCGATCTCGTTTATGGAAATAAAGTGGTATTGAGGAGAGATTTAACTACCTATGTTATCAAAATGCACTTATTTTTTTGGTCACTAGTTCTGATAGAACAACAGTTAAACGTGCTTGTGCTAGAACAATACTATGATGAATGACTTTTCGGAAAATAAGTTTTTAGAATCGTGCGAATGAGGACAAAGCACGAGGAAAGATCTTGTAGTGATCACATGGACAATAAATCATGACTTTAAAACTTCCTCGACGTAGCACTCCCGACCGTCGGACAGGGTGGACTCACGGGCTCGGTGAGAGGTTCCGGAGCACGCGGAATAGATGGTCGGCAGGCGTTACAATAAGATTAAAATCGACTCTAAGTCATGAATTATCCCCGGCTTTCAAAAATTTTTAAGTTAATATGAATAAATTGACTGTGACCAAAAAAAAAATGAATAAATCGACTAATCTTCTAACTAGAGAAAAAAATATATACATAAAAAATTTGATTTTCAACACTGTAAAAGTTTATAGCCTCCTGAATCTTAGATTGGACCTTTAACATGGAGTCGTGATCAACAAGAGATGACCCTTTGGCTTAAGCAACAGGTTGTTTGCTTATTAGTGAAAGGAGAGAGTAACTTTAGATGCTTTTGCATGTGGTGGAAAATAGAATATTTTTTATTCAAGAGTGTGCGTTTGGTTAATCGATCTAGGTGGCTTTTTCACATGATATCTAAAATTTAGTAGAATCTATACATGTATTCTTTAAAAAAGTCACGATACACATTCGAATTTGTGCTTATATTGTCACTATCCACATTCAAATTTGCATAATGTATATTGTTGACAGAAAAATTAAATGATTGTGTTTAACAAAAAAAATTATATGATTGTGAAAATGATAATAAAATTAAATAGTGGATCTAAGGTTAGAAGAAAAATATACAATTTAAACTTAAATATTAGTTTTACAAAAAAGAACCAGAATGATATGTATTATGTATATAATGTATGCATTGGTGCATGTGTTGTTATATACTCATAGTATGCATTGATGCACGTATGTTATACATTTTATGTAATGTATTAATGTATGCCACAGTATACATACATATGGATAAAAAAGTTTAAATGAGTCCAAGGTTTTTAAAGTGCATTTTAACTAATTTTATTTTATTTTCGAGTGCATGTTTACTTTACTTTCATAGTATGGTTTTTAAATACAAGACTTTCATAATATCATATTAGGGAGAAAGATTTGCAAGTTGACAATCCATAAATTCTCTTGTCAAGTTGTCATGTCTCCTCACACTCCATCAAAATATTCTAATTGTATTATCTCAAAATAAAGTTTTTGCTAAAAGGTTTTTAATTAACTAAAAATTGAACTTTGCTCCATTAAATGAATTTGTAGTAATCTATTTTTGTTTAGATATTATTTTGTATTTTAGAGAACACGAATGTGTACACTTACCATATATGGTTTTTGATTTTTTAACCGGAGTTTCTAGCTCTGATGGTAAAGAGTTCACGGCTGTAAGTTCCGTCACCTGGGTTCGAATCTCGGCCACTAAAATTTTCACATGCGGTCCTCAGCGCTCCGAAAACAACGATTTAGAGTTTGGACTCATCTTGATGACGATTAAGACACCCGAATTATATATATATATATATATATATATGCTTCCCATATATGGTTTAATATAGTTTATTCAAGGGTCGCATTTTAAGTGAATCATCATTTCTTCACTTTGTTCATGTTATTATTTGATTTGAATCATTTCTATCTAATCCCATATATGGTTTAATATAGTTTATTCAAGGGTCACATACATTTAAAGAAAGTACTAAAAAGTAGATATGGTCTATACAAATATCTAAATTAACAATTTTAAGGACTTGACTAATGAATGATTAAACAAAATGAAACATTCCATTCCAACTATAGATTGTCGTTATGGAATATTTAAAAGTGAACTCATATCTAAATTTTACTGTTAAGAGGCAAATTATATCCAAAAATAGTACTATTGAAAGACATATATGCCCCTGACTTAGAGTAACTACATATGGCCATGTGAAATGAGTGCAGCCATCGCCTCAACAAAGAGGACTTGACATGAAACTTATGGGCCCGAATAAATATAACAGGGCCCAGTTAATATTCCGCAAATCCAAATAATCAATTATAGTGTTTTTTCTTTTTATTTTTTCCCAATATTTTTAGTATGCAGATAGGGGTGGGCGAAATATCCGAACCCGAAGAACCGAACCGAACCGAATCTGAACCCGAATTTTTGAAATACCCAGTCGGATCTTAAACTCAATACCCGAAAGAACTGGAACCGAACCCGAACCGAACTAAGAACCGAATTAGTACTTGAAATACCCTGAAAATAGTTATATATACAACATATTATTTATGTTTTATATTAATATATAATATATATAATCAAAGTTATAATTTTTATTTCTAAATATTATTCATTTTAAAAATATTATGGATATTTTAAATAATTTTAAATAATTTAGATATTTTTTTAGTATTTTATTATAGTATTTTGGGTATTTTTTACTTCAAGTACTTAAAAGTAACCGAACTACTAGAACCGAAAAATATCCAAATAATGAGTATTTTTCGGTTTCTAAGATAAATACCCAAAATATTCAGATCCGAACCCGAACCGAATACTCAAACGCCCATGCCTAGCCGATATGATCATGTTGATAAAATTATAACTACAAACGCAATAGTTTGTTTTACAATTTTTTTTAGAATTTCATGGAAGTATTCTAAAAGAAAATACTTGTCAGCTACAGGAAATATAGCATGTCAAAAATTCTCAATATTCATTTTAAAAATATCATCATGTATATGTTTTACGTAGTGATATGTACAAAATAAAAACTATCAAAAAATACAAACATATCAATTCTACCAAGTAATGTAGAAGGAGGAGTTGGTTTCATGGAGTCTCTAGTTCAATTTCGGATGAGAGAAATATAATCAACAAAGGTTGGTCTCTGGTTTAAAAAGGAAATTAGGAATTAATTGATTAATGTAGCTAATTATGTCACAAATCGAATTTTGTCAAATTTTAACCCAATCCAAACTAACGTCTAATTTATATATCAACTAGGCGTGACCAAACAATACTTAAACTCGACACTTAACTTAAAATCTAGAGTTTGATCCGCGCGATCGCACGAGTATTTTTTAAATTTTTATGTATTCAATTTATATTTGATTACAATTTTTGAGTTTTGAGTTCGGGATTTTCAGTTATTTCGAGTTTCGAATTCCAGTTCAAAAGTTTTAGATTTTTCAGTTATTTCGAATTTCGGGTTCGGGTTTAGGTTTATAATTTTGAATTTTTTGGATACTCGTACGGGTTTGATTTGGATAATATATGATACCCAAAATACTGTAAAATAGAACTCGTTGATGTATTTCTTAATTTTACAACATCATATGACTAAACTTAAAGCTTTATCGTTTATATAAATTAGTTTTAAATATTTTATCTTTATAACTATAGTCATTTTTATTTCTTTTAATTTATTAGATTATTAGATACAGTTAGTAACATTTCTAACACAAGTCTATTTTCAAAAACCACACATAAAAATGTTGTGTACTTCAGTTTTAATAACATAAATAATATAATTGGGATTAATTGTATTGGATTTAGATTTCTAAAAATTCAATTTTACCTCAAAATTTTTCGATTAATTTGTAATTTTCGACACAACTTTTTCTATTTTCTACGTGTCACCATGTGAAACGTATATATGACGTTGTTTTTGATACATTATTATATGTCCGGGGAAGGTGGTACTCATGTCGGATTCAGATCATGTATCCCAGGTAGATCGGTTCTTAGGATGGGGATCTATTCAGGCATTTTTTGAATTCAGTTTAGGTTCAGTTTTTTGGGTATTTACTAACAAAAAAATATATGATACTTATTTTGAATGTTTTCGGTTTTAATACCTTGATTACCCGAAATATCTATAAACACCCTAAAATACCCATTCAAATACTAAAAACTATATGAAAATGTCCAAAATTACACGAAAACACTCGAAATGCCTTAATAATATATCATATAGTCATTTTATTCCCGTTATTCGAATATTGAAGTTAGGATCCATTCGCGTACTATGTCGGCTCCGATTCGAATCTCATTTTGGGTATTTTCGATGGTATACTGTACGATTCTACGGGTCCGAAGATTTTGTCCACCGTCATATATTATAAGATTTGAGATGTTTTCTGATATATTATGTTGTGCAGACAATTTATTTCTAAACATCCAAAACCTTACCAAACATTTATATGACTTTGCCTACTAGTGTTCTTGTCACCATTGCTGGTCTAGGAATAAGTTAAATTAGGCAATCTCCAGGATATGTTCTTTATCTGATCAAGTACCACTTTACTTCTTGGATTAATTGTCAATTGATTTTAACAGAAGTTTGGAATCCAAGACCTCTTCTTTAAATCGATGAGTTTTTACCATTAGGCCAACTCTTCGTTGGTTTATATTTCGTCTTTACATATGCATAAACATAATGCATATTTTCATTGTGATATTTTGTCATTTTTTTGAACAAAAAGATATTCATAATTTCTCATAATAATATACAAGCAATAAACATCTGATCTTTCTTGAAGTCTTAATTTTATTTGAGACCAAAATTATAAGGAAGTTAGGTCTAATAATATAGTCCAGAACTCATATTCACAAGTTTTGCCAATCCAAAGACATTACGCAATATGTTCATATTTACGTTATTTTTTTGCCATAAAACTACAAAGACAAAAATATTACAAACTAATCATAATATGAACACTAATCATTGAGAAAGAATTTACTAAAGTGCTATGAATATGATCTTATACCTGAAGAAATCATGAAACTAAAGAAAAAGGAATTATCTAAAAGAAAAATACAAATCAATGTATATAGATCAAAATACAAAAAAAAACAAAACACATTATTAAAATATCAAAACTTGCTAGTTTTTCGTATATATGATTAAGTAATTTGAATGATCCAAAAGATAAAAACTTGAAAATAGCCTACAACAAAATCGTGTCATTTTACACAGAGGTTAATGCTTTAGTGTTCAGTTCAAGCGTCTAGAGTTCGACTCCACGAAGTTACGGATTTGGCTATGGATCAGATTTTATCGATGCAAGTGAAAAAAAAACCAAGTACTCTTTTTGTTCACAACTTACCACTCTAGTTCAGATTTACACTTTCAAGGTCAATAAAAAAAAACAGAGGAAAACCACTTCCACTTAGAAAAAAAAAACCGACAAAAACAGAGGAAGTTTAAAGAAGGAAAAAAACCCAAAGCTCTCACTGGTTTTCTTCATCAGAAGAAGTAGAAGACAAGCTTTCTACTACGATAGATTCTCCATTTAGCTTTTCGTATCAACAACCATGTCGCAATCTTCTCTTGCCACGCAAGTCTTGGCAGCAACAGGAGTAGCCAAGAACGTTGGTTTGTTTTCTCCAGCCATGATCACTAGAATCTTGTCTTCCAAAACCCTAACCGCAGCTTTCTCACTTGGCTCCGTCTGCTTCTCGCCGTCACCGCGGCCATTTGTACGCCGCGAGATTGTCCAATAAGAGCAAGCAAGCAACAAAAGAGCAAAGGTTATGAGTCCAAGCATGGCGGCTAAACCACCAAATAGGTATGGCACTGGTGAACGCCAAGGATGATGCCTTGTTTGAGAAGTCACCATTGTTGACATCTTGTGATCTGATATGCTTGGAAACTCCCTCATTGTTATTTTTGCTTTTGCTTAGAGTGTGGTTTATAGTTTTATTTATAGTAGTAGTAGAGAAAGATATATAGAAGAGATGTAAAATATTTTTCACAAAATGTCATTTTGTGAAATCTTTTTCATTTTTTTAAAAAATTTTTATAAAACAAAATTTTTAAAGGTAAGTGGGTCACGGAATCTCCATGATACGTTACGTTGCTTTAAATCATGCACCTGGTTCGAAGATATTTTAATAATGTGTTTTGTTTTTTTTTTGTATTTTGATCTATATACCTTGATTTGTATTTTTTTTTTAGATAATTCCTTTTTCTTTAGTTTCATGATTTCTTCAGGTATAAGATCATATTCATAGCACTTTAGTAAATGAGAGTATCAAAAGACTTATTTAACTAGTAGACAAGTTATTTTATTTAATGTTCTATAATAGATATATTTTTAATGACAAAGGAAGTTCGAACACGGTGACCTTTAATCTCTCAGGGCGAAATTAAACCAAGTAAATTATTTGTCTTTAGCGAGTCAATAGCTTCCAACACAATTCAAATTTGTGATGACCTGAGTTTTTACCATTGACAAACTTCGTTAGTAGGCTACTATTAGGATATCGACTGTTAGTTGATGATATAACCATCTTACAATGGTGACGGGGCATGGTCAGTCTTGGTCATAGCGAAATGAAACATTGGTCTTGACTTCAAATTTTTTTTTAAGTTAGTATGTATAGAACGATTAAGGAATTATTTCCCTAACACTAGAAAAATTTGTAGTAGGGCTGAGCATTTTATCCGAAACCCAAATCCGGACCCGATCTGAAATACTCGAACTGAACCCGAGCTCGAACCAAGAAAATACCTGAACGGGTCTTGTCTTCAAGTATTTTGGATTTCCGATAATATCCGAATGCGACCCGAACCCAAACGGGTATATGAAAAATCCGAAAAATTCGAAAATCGAACCCGAAATTCGAATAAATATCCGAAAAATTCAAATACCCGAAAAATATCCAAAACATCCGTTAAAATATTTCAAACTACCCGCAAAAAATCCGAGATATCCGATAAAACACGAACAATCCGGAAAAAAACTAAAAATATCTGAAATATCCGAAAAAACCCGTTATATCCAAACGCCAATATCCAACCCGAAATTATCTGAACCCGTATCTATCCTAACCGAATCCGAACCGAGAATTAAAAATACCCGAACGGATATTGTAGGGCTGGAGTTTGGAACTCAAACCCGAATCGAACTCGATCCGAACCCGAACGGATACCCGAACGTCCAGTCCTAATTTGTACAAATCTCAAAGTCCGGTTCTATGACGAAAAGGTGACGGTGGAAGCTAATTTTTATATTGATAACTTAAAAGAGTCCCATGGTTTTCTGCCGTCGGCATGCTTTAAACGATTGGAGGAGGAAAAAGCGCATTGAGAAAGACGACGATGTCGTCATAATAAGGACACATGTCAGTTCCTTGATCTTGAGTAAGTGCAAAAGTGTCAATGAGTTGTTGTCGGAACACTTAATGAGTTTTACTAATTAAAAGCTTTATTTGTTTGTAACCTTGACGCGGCGATGCGATTCTGCTACATTTGTATTTAATGCTCAATAGTTGTAATTAAACAGAGATAGTTTCCACATTTTTCATGCATTGATTTTGGACGGTTTCAATAGTTGTTTGTATCATCTTCTTTTTTCTCTATGTTTCTTTCTTGCTTATTGAGTTTGGTATGCGTAATTGTATACTCACGAGCAACTTGCAACAAAAGAACTTTTTTTCTTGTCAAAGTCGTACACACACATATGGTACTTCACATAATTTTTAAAAATAATACATATGAGACAAATTATCAAAGTTTCTAACTTAAAATCAAGTGATAACCACAAAATTGACTTATGTCACTTATATGCTGTTCAAAGTATGTATCGCTAAATTTTCCATTAAGAATCATGGATTTCTAATTCAAAACCAATTAGCAACGAGTGGAGTGACGACTCATAACCCTTTATATACTTGTGTAGAATCTCTCCACTTTCAATATGAAGTTTTCCAACACACTAATAGATCTCCTCGAGATGTGAGCGGGACACGTACAACATCTCGAACCACAACAGAATGTACCACTTATCAGAGACAGATGTAGAGGAGGTTGTGGGTGCAAGTGCACCCACTAAAATATAAATACATGTTTGTTTTTCATTAGATAAGGATGTTAAAGTGGTAAAATCGTATGTGATGTACCCATTAATTTTTGAGGTTATAGGTTCAGTTCTCCCCTTTTTACAATTTTGCACCCATTTACTTATAGGTCAGATCCGCCCCAACCACTTATACGGGCCATTTTTAATATAGAAAACCGTTTTTGTGAAAAATTGTCTGTTGGTCTAACCATGATTCAAATACCATATTAGAATCATGATTCATGAATTTTCAATTCAAAACCAATTGATAATGGGTGGAGTGGTCCATGACCATTTCTATACTAGTGTACAACTCTCTCCACTTTCATTGTGGATTTTTCTTATACATTAATACTTCACCATTTTTTTTGTGAAAAAAAATTATGAAATTTTGGTCATAAATACAAAAGATAGATATAATCAACAAGCATTATAAGCTTGAAAAAAATATTTCCTTCATACTTAAATAGTAAAGTTGTTGCTGATTTATAGAAAAAAAAAGTAAATTAAAAGATGATGATTTTTTGTAACTTATTTTGATCATATTGGGAAAAGTTTTGCGTTGGGCTTTGGTGGGCCGATAAGTAAACAACAAAAATGTGCACTAAAAACTAAGACCATTTGATATTAACAAAAAGGTCCATGAGTGACCAACATAGGCACCGCCCATTTGATTTAGTCACGGTATTGTCTCCAATTGATAGCAATTTTTCTTCTCGTGGTGGTCCTAAAACTCCAGCTAGAAAGTATCAACCCATGCTTTTCCTTTACAATTGTTCAACTTTCGTTAAACCGTTGGGAAAATTCTTGTGATGCCCCTCGAACGGGTGACCTTCCGAAAAATAATTTTTGGAATCGTACCAATAAAAACAAAGTACAAAGAAAGATTGTTTGGTAATTTGCAAGAACAATATATCAACTCTTTAAAGTCTTCCCGAATGGTGCTCTGATCGTTGGACATGATGAATCCACATGTCTAGAGAGGAGGCGTCGTGATACACGTTAGAATCAAACGAAAGTATTACAGTTTTGTCATCTCATAATCTTTATGATATTCAAACTCATGGTTTTTCTAATTCTATCTAAAGAATAATCTTCGTTTTGTTAGTATGTATTCAAAACAAAACCAATTGACAATAAAAAGATTGATTCATGTTATTTATATATTACTTAATATCCTTTTAAACTTTCGATGTGGATTTTTCTGCACATCTTCTCTCGATAATAACTCTTTTTAGCCACTAATCTCGACAGAATCTATCACGCTCTCTATGATATATTATACTCTTTTTTAGCCATTTTGGCATAATTAAACCTTTTATTAAGCCGTAGATCAATAGAGTAATCAAACCACTTTCCATACTAGATTAATAGGACAAAGTGTGTATTGCTCTTAATACTAAGTTAAGATTTATAGATTTCAAATTCAAAATCAATTGACATTAAATATATTAGCCCATATCATTTATATATTATTCAGTATACCTTTAAACTTCATCTTTCTCCACATTTTTCACTTTCAATTTCACAAAATGACCATTTTGTGCGAAAGTTTGTAACACTCTTATACCAAATCATATACAAATTTGCTACGCATTATTTGCAGTGAAAACACATGTTGCCAACTGTCAACAGTCCAGAATTATGATTACAAGTATATGTTGTAGATAAACGAGAAAGCATTATCATTATTACAACAAGACAAAAACTCCTTTTTTGTTTAGTTTTTTTTTGGGCAAACTCCTTTTTTTGTTTAACAAAATCATAACTAGGGATGGCATTCGGATATCCACTCGAGTATCGGATCGGATTCGTTCGGATATCGGATATTCGGTTCCAGAGATTAGTATTCATTCAAATATATTTTCTTTCGGTTCGAGTTCAGATTGGTTCTAGTCGTGTTTGGATCGGTTTTCGAGCATTATCATTATTACAACAAGACAAAAACTCCTTTTTGTTTAGTTTTTTTTTGGGGCAAACTCCTTTTTTTGTTTAACAAAATCATAACTAGTGATGGCATTCGGATATCCACTCGAATATCGGATCGGATTCATTCGGATATCGGATATTCAGTTCCAGAGATTAGTATTCATTCAAATATATTTTCTTTCGGTTCGAGTTCAGATTGGTTCTAGTCGTGTTTGGATCGGTTTTCGATTCCGGTGGATGTACCCAAAATTTTTCCAGTTCCTATTCGAGTTCGGGTAATTCGGTATTATGAATATTTTGGATCTCCAAATATGCCCATATACTCATTATTTTTTAAAATACAAAAAACTATACTAAAATATATGTTAAAATGACAAAAATATTAAAAACATATATAAAAATATTTAAAGATTTTCAAAAATACTAAAAAAAATATTCAAAATATCCAAAAATACTTTAAAATTGTATAAATAACTAACTCAATTATACATATAGTTTTTTATTGGGTACCAGATATTTCGGATATTCGTTCGGGTATCGGCTATTTTTAAGTACCTTTTCGATATCAATTCGGTTCTGGTATATCCAATACCCGAACTATTCGACTCTTTGGACCCATTCAAATATTTTGCTCGATTTCGATTCACGTTCAGATCCACTTTTTCGAATCGGTTTCGGTTCGAGTATTCTGCTCTGGGTAAAATGCCCACCTCTAAATTCATAACTTTCATGCCAAGTATTTTTTCTTTCTTTCTATGAGTTATTGTTTGGGTAAGATTTCACCACGTGTCAACATTTCATTTGATCTAGATGGATACTCCTAGGGACCACATGGATAGACTTCATGAAAACATTCATGTGAAAGCCAAAACACAACACAAAGAGAGAGAAGAGAAGAGAAGAGAAGAGAGAAAGGCTTTTAGAGAGAGAGGGAGAGAGATGGCGTCAAAGTTATGCGACTCATGCAAATCGGCGACGGCGGCTTTATACTGCCGTCAAGACGCGGCGTTTCTATGCTTAACCTGCGACTCAAAAGTTCACGCGGCGAACAAAGTGGCGTCAAGACACGCACGTGTGTGGATGTGTGAAGTGTGTGAGCAAGCACCAGCTCACGTCACGTGCAAAGCAGACGCTGCTGCTCTTTGCGTCACGTGCGACCGAGATATTCACTCCGCTAATCCTTTAGCTCGCCGTCACGAGCGTGTCCCCGTCACGCCTTTTTACGATTCCGTCTCCGGCGCCGGCAAACACGCCGCCGTTAATTTCCTCGACGACTGTTACTTCTCTGATCTAAACGGAAACGTTAGCCGAGAAGAAGAGGAGGAAGAAGCTGCTTCGTGGCTTCTCCCGAATCCGAAGACGACGGCGACGGCGGCGCTAGGTTCCGCCGGTGAAGATGTGCCGGGAGATAGCCCGGAGATGAACACGGGTCAACAGTATCTGTTTTCGGATCCGGATCCGTATCTTGATCTTGATTACGGAACTGTTGATCCGAAGATGGAAACGCATGAACAGAATAGCTCCGGCAATAACAACGACGGTGTAGTTCCGGTGGAGAATAGGAGTGTTCGAGTCTCGGTGAACGAGAACTGTTACGAGTTGGATTTCACTAGAGGATCCAAAGGGTTTAATTATGGATACAATAATTGCATCAGCCACAGCGTAAGCTTAATTAATTATTTTTTTTAAAATCTCTAATCAAAAGATTAATTTAATTTTATATCTTATTTTTTAATCAACAAAAAGTTTAAAACATTTGTCGATTTATTTAGCTAATTAATTTAATCAGTTCTAATGATTGGGTGATTAGATTTTGTTTGGTAGGTAAGCAACATGTGTAAGCTAATCTATAATTAGAAATAAATACTATAATAATCTTTTATTAACAAAAAAAATTTAAATTTTTCATTGGGTAAGACGAGATTTTAAATATGATTTATAAATATCATATACAATAACATTAGATTTTAATATAGATTTTAATCATCATTCCGAAATAACAATGGATTGTATTTAGATCTAAACTTTAAACTAAATTAAAATACATTTTAGGGTGTTATTCATTTATATGTTTTAATTGATTTTTGAAATCGTACATGTTAGTTTGTTTGTACTAATTTTAATACTCCCGTTTTATTATATAAGTCTTTTGAGATAAAATGGAAAATTTAATAATCTTGTCTTTTTGTATTAAAAAAATTATTTATATCTAAAAAATAATCATTAGACCAATGGCCGGGGAAAAAATCATTAGACCAATAAGAAAACTTTTTTTGTTACTATTTGACTAAATAAACTAAAGATTTACTTAGATATTTGAAAAAGACTTATAAAATGGAACAAAATGAAAAGTCTAGAAAGAGTTTTGGAACTTAGGGAGTAGCAAGCTAAAGAGTTTGTATCCGATGTGATCAGGTATCATCATCGTCAATGGAAGTGGGAGTGGTGCCAGATGGTGGCTCTGTGGCAGACGTTTCGTACCCATACGGCGGTGCTGCAACCAGTGGAACCGAACCTGGAAGCCAAAGGGCTGTTCCGTTGACATCAGCGGAGAGAGAGGCGAGAGTGTTGAGGTACAGAGAGAAGAGGAAGAACAGGAAGTTTGAGAAGACCATAAGGTACGCTTCACGGAAAGCGTATGCGGAAATGAGACCGAGAATCAAAGGACGGTTTGCGAAGAGGACGGATACTAGTGAGAGCAGCGACGTGGTTGGTCATGGAAGTATGTTTAGCGGGTTTGGACTTGTACCTACATTTTAGAGTTTCTAAAATGGTTGGTTGGTTCAGTGTTGTTTTTAGTAATAAGGTTTTAACGAACTTTTTTTTTCTTTCTTAAGAGTTGTTTGGTTTTTTTGTTGATGAGTTTTAGTTGTTTTGGGAATAGGAGGAGAAGAAGAAGAGAGTTGGTGGTGTTTATATGTAACTTGTTTTTGTATATATTGTGATTTTGAATATGTTCTTTTGTTTATGTAGTCTGCATCAATGACGTTTTTGGTGTACCGTTACTGCATTCAACCGATTTAAGCGGTTTACGGTTATTGCTTTTACGCGACTTAAGCGTTGGCCTCTTAGCTGCACATCGACGGATAGCGAGTCGGTTGTCCGAAGATGTGCAGCTAATCGAAGGAATAAGCAACGGAGAAAAAAAAGAACTCTTGCTCTACATAATACAAGCTGTGACCATTTAGGTTCAACAACTAAAAAAGTTTACAAGTTATACACCAAAAGAAAATTTACAAGTTATACATCAAAAGAAAATTTACAATAATGGAGTTGAAAGTTCAAAATAATTAAAAGGACGACAAGGAAAAGGACAAGACAAAATCTTGGGGACACTAATACATTTTCATGAAAGACGAGACAAATCATTTCAAAGGATCATTCTGAAAGTTAGATTTGGCTTTTTTTAGTTGGGGATGGAGTGAATGTTACTTACGTTTTTGCTTGTGGCAGAGTCACTATGAACTGCGGTCGGTTTTCGATTCTTTTCACTTGTTGATCCGCTCTGCTCCGAGGAAGGGGGGTTGTGTGTTGCTGCAATGGCCTGCTTATGACTGTTGTGTATTGTGGTTTGCCTTTGATCAGGGTGTTTGGATGAGCTCTTGGGATCCGAGCCGCTGCAAATTGTGATTGGCATTTGATTCTTTTCGCCGGATGAACCACCCTGTTCTGAAGAAATGCTGCGTCCTGCTGCTACAGTCGCGTTTGGTTTTTGGGTCGAGCTGATGCGGTCTGAGTCGTTGGTTCTAGCAGCGACAAGCTTTTGGTTCAGGTTTTCGTTTTCAGCGCGGTGTGCTGTTGTATGCTTTTGATTGGTTTCTTTGGCTGAGATCTTGTGGTCTAAGTCGTTTGTAGTAGCAACCAGCTTTTGTTTCAAGTTTTCATTCCCGGGGTAGCGGTTTAAGTCGCGGTGTGCTGTGGTTTGCTCCTCATTGGTTTCTTTTGCTGAGATCTTGTTGTTATCTAAGTCGTTTCTAGCAGCGACCGGCTTAAGGTTCAGGTTTTGATTCTCAGCGTTGCGGTCCACGTCGTTTTGTGCTGTAGTATGCTCTTGATCGGTCTCTTTGGCTGAGATCGTGTGGTCTGCGTCGTTTCTAGCTGCGATTTGCGCTCGATTTGCTTCCCGGGATGAGCTGGCATCGGTTGAGGATATGTGAGAAGCTTTGTTGTTAGGAGACTTGCTTTCCAAAAATCGAACGACTACACATGTGATATTATCTGCACTTCCTCTCCTTATTGCTTCTCCCACAAGTTTCTTAGTCGACTCCTCTGGATCTTCAACCTCTTTCACCACCGCAACCGCTTCCTTAAACACCATTAGAGAGATCTCATTTATTAAGAGTGATGTCATACGAAGACGGAGAACTTAAATTCACAAACCTCATTAGAGAAAACATCCCATAGTCCATCGCTGGCAAGGATGAGAAACTCGAGAGAATCATCGATCTTCTCTTCCTGAAGACGGTAAGACATGACCTCTTAAACACGAGTAGATGGGTTTATAATGTTCGTAGGCAAGTGAAGAAGATATATATATATATACCTGAATTTCTGGATCAGCAACGACATATTGTTTCAGCAGTCGATCACCAAACGCACGAGAAACTGCAAGAACTCCTCCAACTCTCCAAGTCCCTATACAATTCAGGAATCAGGCTTAATTGAAAAAAAAGAATCGGAATATAATTCTATAGGTTTCTTGTTACCTACCTGCCCACATCACAAAACCACCAGCATTCTCAATCCGTTCACGCTCATCACTCTGGTCAGGCTTATGGTCTCTTGACACAGCAAAGGCTACAAAGAACATAATAAACTCATTCAAGAAACCATTCACATTATATAACAAGAGCTATTGAAAATCAAAATTACCCTTTCCGCCTCTACAGATAACAGCTCTGGAATCTCCAACATTTGCAACAAGTAAACGATCACCAACGAGAATAGCTGTAGACGCAGTTGAACCAGCATCTCTAGTATGACTATTTTCCGACTTTAAAAGTTCGGAGTCTGTATGAGTATACGCATCAGCTGGCAAAAAAAAACGATGATACAGATTTAGACTAGACTGACCAAAAGAAACGTTAACACGGGTTCTTGAAAAGTAACCTATTGCAGATTTGGTGTCAGAGATGAACTTAGGATGTGTGATAAGATTGCTGAAAAGATGACGCTTCACATACTCAGCTGCTCTAGCTCCACCATGGCCTATAACACAGTATGAAAGATAATCATTTCTCTTTCCTAAAGGCAAACATAATCTATAAGCTACCCTGCAGCTAAACCAAGTGAGTAAGCCAGTGGAGAAACAAATGTTCTCCATCATTGGAGGGGGCCGCATATCTTATATATTTATTGCTAAAGATCATTTCCAACTTCTGATGCGGGATATTTATCACTAGTATCCCCTAGAGATGATGACTCATTTGGCCATGGATCTCGGTATTTTCGGGTAGCAATCAAGTGAACCAATTTTGGGTGGAATTGACTGGATCAAGTTGGACTGTGTGGATCAGGCTCTAGTACCATGCTAAGCTACACGAGCTTCCAACATATATCTTATATATTGTTAAGGATTCTTCTAACTTCCGATATGAAATATTTATCCCTAATACTTCTTATATAGGGAGGGACGAAGCATACCATCAAAGACTCCGAATAGGCCAACGATTTCTCCATCGATACCATCGATCCTTGTCTCGAAAAAGTCTTCCATAGATGACCTTTTCCCAGCTGAACTTGCATATCCATAGCTAAATTTCCCATTCTGGCTGCAGTTTTTAAGTGATGGAGATTGTGATTGATGAGTTCATGTTAAGGATTCAATATCAGATCAAACACGGAGATGGAATCAAAATCCCAGAAGTAAACAAAAACAAAATCAATATCAAATCAAGCCGCTTTGAATCGAGAATTAAGACCTGAGACCACCTCCACTTGCTGGAGCTTCAACAATTTTCATCTTATTCGATGAATATGATAACGCCAAATCCATGTATCCCATTTTTGTTTTGTAGAAATCTCCAAATACTAATAATCTTCAGAACAGTACAAATTCGATCCAGTGATAATCTGAAATCGAAACGAAATTGTAAAACATGAGTTCGGAAACATACAGAGACGAAGAATCTATTCGTGGAAGGAGGAGAAAAGGAGAAAGAAGAAAATTCTAGGGAACCTGGAGATTTTGAATCGACGATGGTTGGAGAAGAAGAGAAGACGACGAGAGATTTCATTGTCGAAGGAAAACCAAAAAAAGGAAACGAGAAGCAGCGGCTCGACGTTTACGAGAAGCAACGGTGGTCAACATTTTCCGGCGAAGTCCTCTCCGGATCAGTGGTGCTAATGATCTTTGCTAATAATAGAGGAAACATATATATTGACTTCGAAGTCAAAGGGTGGACAAATGGCAGATCCTCATGGTGACACGTAGATAGTCTTTTTCAAAAAAAAATCTATAGAATAATACTCCGTTTCATTTTAAAAGATCTTTAAAAGTTTAATACACATATTAAGACTTTCATAAAATGCATAATATTATTGGTTACATAAGTTGAATAGCACTAAAACTTTACATAAATTTTAAAATCTTCAATTATTAATAGCACTAAAAGATTATAAAAACGAAAATTTTCCCTTAAAACATCAAATACCATATCTTATAAAAAAAAATCATGTATTGTAATACGGATGGAATAATTCTCTGTTTTATTTAAAAAAGTTTTTACCAAAAAAAAAAAATCCTCCAATATAATATTTTTGTAATTTTAGCTTTTATTTACCAAATTTGCAGGTCAATCCATCAAATAGAATTGAATATGCAACTCTCTTTTATTTCAATTCAACTACTAATAAACCTAAAATCAAATTTCAGTAGTAATTAAACTCGATTGAAATTTCGAATTCAGTTAACAATTACAAAAAAATCTAAAATTATACAAATTAAATTTCAATTGAAGAGTTAATGTGCAGTTTTTTTCGTTTTTTTTTGTGTTAATATGCAATTTCGATATATAAAGAATAAAATTACAAAAGAAATTACAATCGAAGATATTTGTGCAGAAGACCCTATTTAAACTCAAGTTTTACAAAAAAAATATAATTGATATTTTTGAGACCTTTTTGTGAATCGAGTCAATATAGCAAATATGAACTTGTGATCGAAAGACTAAAAGACTAGGAGATTATAATTATTGGCTCTTGCTGTTTTGATGGAGCAATTTTGAGAAAAAGATCCAACAAGTGTGAGGCACTTTGTGACCAAAATGTGTAGACAATGCAGAGACAATATCTAAAGCAAAGCTATGAACCTCTTGCTTCCTCGCCATCCGAATTAACATCGCAGTCCACATCCCGGGCGCGAGCTTCATCGCCTCGCTTAGACACTTGAATCCATTGCTCACTCTTTTCATCGTCCCTTCTTCCTACAAACATTAAAATCAAAGTGTGTATCTTCTTCAGATTCCATTCGAGAGAAGGAAAAAACCGCGAAAAAAAAACACTGACCCTGAGATCATTGATGGTTTGCTTCTTCTTATTCACGTTGAGATCAAACACCTCTTCTTCCAGGAAGATATCTATCACTCTGATTATGTCCTGAAGAAGGAAGACCCGAACTCTCTGCCCTTTCTCCGATAATACGAATAATAATAGATCTTCTGTGGCCGAAACTACTGCATGCATGTCGAATGATTTAAGTTCTGATGATTTCTTTATTGTTTTGTCCTCTGGAGAGTCCCCAGAAGTCGCAGAAGACTGTTCGGATATAGCTGCTACCTGAAAGAGAATAGAGTTTTTACTCGTTTCTTCAGATTACTCGAAGATGAATCTAAAGAGAAGAGTTATAAGACGTACCAGGCGTTCAAGCCGATTCCACCTTATTGATCCATCGTTACAAATGACGAGCTCCCTCAGTATTTTCCTCATATCTGGGCTTGGATCTGCTAATAGCCTCCCGATAACAAATGGGTATGCGCTCTCTATCACTTTAAACTGTGGATCAAGAATTTTAGCGGTGCCTTCTAGTGAACCAAGGGATCTTATCACAAGAGCATAATCAGGAGGCAGCGAAAAGTTGAACTCGTACATAACATCATATAGTTGTTCCATCACCCCCTGTACAGCAAAAAATAAGACATAAGTCATCCTGGCAAACGTTAAAGTCACTCTTTTGGCTTTTCCGGTTTCGCAAGTTTAGTTGAAAGCTTCGCACCTCATAAGCAATAACACTATAAATGCTAATATAGGCTTTTGCTAAAAATGTATATCTGTGTGTTAATGCGTCTAGGGTTGAGTGGAATTTTCCTTGCAAGATGAAGAAGAGGCATACCTGGAAGTCTTGTGAAATTCGGGTACTTGAACCAAAGGAAGTACGCAAAGCATTTGAAACTGCTTGTATATCAACCCCTTCAGGCAAAAACCCCAAGGAAAGGAAATCATTTGCCAAACTTAGAGAGTCGCGGTTGACAAAATGCACCAGCTGTAATCGCAATTAGAACTAATCAAAATCGACAAAGTGACAAAAACACAAGAGAACCTTCTTTAGTATGAACCAAGGGAAAGATAATATTAGATAGAGCTTACAATTTGAATAAGACCCACACGGTAATGGCGTGGGATATTCCCCATCATTCCGAAGTCGAAATAAACAAGAGAACCTTCTTTTGTAGCAACAAGATTTCCTGGGTGTGGATCAGCATGAAAGAATCCAACCTCAAGCAGCTGCTTTAACGAACAAGATAACCCCTGTGGACCAAACCAACTCAAAATTTTCAGTGGAACATTTACAGGAACCTAGCCATACTAAGTCCACACCCATACACATTCCTCATAATCACGAAGTTTTATCCACAGATTTGTCACTCTGCGAGAATGTTAACCTAGCATCGATATTTTGTTACCTGATCGATCAAGTCTCTTCTATCAAGAGAAGCCCTTCCCAGCTTAATTTCATCTGTTAGTTTTATGCCATCAACCCATTCCATTGTGAGCACCGCAGTGCGTGTAAAGTTCCAATATATTTTTGGGACTTTGATATTTTTTGCCCTGTGAATACTGGACTTATTCCTAGATCCAGCGTTGTCATTATTCTGATCATTCCCTGTCAATGTTCAAAGATATATTGTTCTGACAATGATATTATCAGAAGAGATCTCACAACTTAAAACAAGAAAACCTACCTGAATCAAAAGAGTATAGAGAAGCAAATCGTTCTGCATTTTTGGCCTCACGAATGTAATCTATCTCGTCAAACATATGTCTGACCTGTTCATCCAAGAAAGATAAGAATAAGTTTGTACAATATCGGTAAGCAGAACTAGTTCGAATGTTTCAGATAAATGACTAACCATTTCATTCACAGCTACCAAAAGATCCTTACGAGCTTTCGCAAATCGTTTCAGTTGTCCCCCAATCATGTGAAATAAGAGGGCATCACGTGTTAGCGAAAGTGACATTCCAGGTCTCTGAACCTTAACAGCTACCAACTGTCCAGAATGCAGATGAGCTGCAATACTTGAAGGGAAATTTTGAAACATTTAGCTTCTAGATAATCAAAACTGAGAAAAATGGCGAGGATAATAGTTGAGATCAAAAGGATAGAAAAAATTGACCACAGAATAAAAGGTATCTAACCTTTGTATACCTGGCCCAGAGATGCAGCAGCAACAGGCTTAGGACTAATATCTGCAAAAAGCTTTGATACTGGAGCACCCAGTTGGTCTTCAATACATCGCATGGCAACATTAGTTGGAAATGGTGGAATTTGATCCTATTATCATCCAGAAAGACACATTATCCAGTTATTGCAACACAGCACAATGTGTAATTGAAGAAAAGAAAGATTAGGCACCTGCAATTTTGAAAGCTCCTGACAATATATGGAGGGTAATATGTCTGGTCTTGTGCTCAACGCCTGTCCAAGCTGCAACTCAAACAATGAATTTTTTTGCAAGTGTTAAGCGAAAGAGACTAAGACAGTATATTTAGAATAGTAATGGGATGAACCACAAATAAGTAACTTGCCTTAATGTAGAAAGGTCCCAAGCTGATAAGGGTTTCACGGAACTGCATGCAAAATGTGATAAAGCACAATAGAATTAACTTCTGGCCGTGCCACGTATCCAAACAGTACTATTCGTTTTATCAAACTAAACAAGTATCGGCTAAGAAAATATCAACATGGGTCGCGAACTTACGTACCTTGGCAGCCCGTTTCCTCATATCTTGAACAAACAGCTGCCAAAAGGTAAGCTTCACCACATGGAACGAAATGATTGCAGCTCTATACAATGCCAAAAATGGGCCAAAACGATACACTGCAGACAAACTTTTCGAGCTATATGTTCCAAGAGCCTGTCCAAATTCGGTTTCGAGAGATTCTCTTCGCAGCTTTGCATACTCTGCGGTAGGTCTTCCACCATGAACGCTGGTGAATTCTGTCGAATACCTGTAAACACATTTCCCATAAAAAGAGTTTAGCAAAACCAAAATATCTCGGAATCCTCGATTGGTTTTGTCGTATATCCGCAAATTATTCAACATGATCAAGGACTCACATTCTGTGTTGCAAGTAAAATGGCGACAACCATGTATTCGTCCGTTTCGGGAGCTCGTTACTCGATATGTAGTCCCCAAGCTTGAAGTCAATCGTTTTATCATCACGTAATGCTACAACTATAACAACAACCTCATCAACATAAAGTTTTAATTTTTGTAAAGGAAAATCGAAAATCTCAGCAGCAGCATCATTTTATCCTCTGAAGCTGAGCTTGGGCAACGATGGGGATAACAAAACAGAGAGTAATCAGAATCACAACACTAAGTATCAACATTTTCATGATAATCAAAGTTCTTTCCTGAATCAAGTGAATACAGAATCGTAAATTATCAACTCAAAATCTCGAGAATCATCCACTCCTCTAAAAATTGTTAACGAAACGTCAAAATTTGGAAATTAAATGCGAGACCGGAAAGGGAAGAGATCCATACTTCTATGGAACAGAGAAACACGGCGGTGACGGCGGAGAGCAACAACGACATTCCTCATCGAACTAACAACACGAAAGATACGATCTATTCAGTGGAAGAGCATGTTTCAATCTCATAGTCCCATTCAAATTACGCACTCGTAGCTCTTTTTCTTTTAATGCACAGAACGTGTTCGATAAAATGCACAAACGAGATCTTCCTTTGGAAGAAAGAAGATACACAACTATGCGAGAATTAGTCGCCACGTCTATGACACGTGGCGTGTGACGGAGCAGTCGGCGTTTACTGTTACTTGAGGTAGTTATATGGGCTGGATCAGGCCCTTTAAGCCGCGGCCCAAATTTTCCAACGTAACTAGAATAAGGATAAGACTTCATGCTTCGGCTCCCCCCAACCCGAAAACCTGAACAAAACCTGACCGGAAAAATCTGAACCTGAACTCGCAAAAGCATTGAAAACATCCGATCGGATTTCATCGGCCGGTGTTTCGGATTTCGGGTTTTACCCGAAAATATATATAAAAAAAATCCGAAAATCACGAACCGAATCCAAATCCGAAACCTGAATAACCAGAAAATCTCTAACCCGAAATTCGAAAAATTCAAAAATCCAAAAAAAACCCGAAAGAGTTGAAAACGTGGAAAACCCCAAAAAATCCAGACTCAAATCTGAAAAATCCGAAAAAATATCGGCTTTAATAAGTTTATTAGATCCGACACGAACCTGAAAAACCGGTATCAAACCCGAACCAAACTTTTCCCAAAAGCCCAACTTTAAAATCGTGAATCCAAACACCCAAACCCAAACTGCACCAAATCTAAATCCGAACGAGAACACGAACACCTAGCCGACCAAAAAGAACCTACAAATTTTTCGAATAGTTATACGGGCCCCATTTTGACCCAAAGAAAGTTATATGGGCCGGATCAGGTTGTTTTCTTCGCCAAACACACGTTATCGCCTTAGGGTTTTTTTTGTTATAAGACGACCTTTTTGATTTTTCTTCTATTGATTTTGCTTAGAAGAAAAAACTACACAGATTCGAAGCTAGAGAATGGCTTCTTCGTATCAGAAAAGTTCAGGTACGTAACAAAAGACTCTCTCTCCATTACTGATTTTCTTTCGGAATTTGTAAAAGACGATACACATGCTGATGTTTCTCTTTTTCTTTACCAGTTTATCCACAGAAGAAGATCGTGATTCCGAACAAACACAACGAGAATCTCGTTGGTCTACTTCACGAAACCGATTCAAGAGAAATCGTCGTCTTGTGCCACGGATTCAACTCGAACAAAGACAACAAAATCCTATGCAATGTGGTTTCTTCAATAGAGAAAGAAGGTATTAGCGCCTTCCGTTTCGATTTCTCCGGGAATGGAGAAAGCGAAGGCGATTTCAACTACGGCAACTACAACTACGAAGCCGATGATCTACATTCCGTCATCCAACTACGGCAACGTTGTTGGACATAGTAGAGGAGGTAACGTAGTCCTCCTCTACGCGTCCAAGTACCCTGCGGATAATATCCGCAATGTAGTTAATATCTCGGGACGGTATGATCTCAAGAAAGGTATTCGTCTTGGAGACGGGTTTCTTGATAGAATTAAGGAACAAGGATTCGTCGATGCGAAGGAAGGGAAACTACTTACCGTGTTACCGAGGAGAATTTAATGGAGAGGTTAAACATTGATATGCATCAAGCTTGTCTTAGGATTGACGAAAAATGTAAAGTTTTGTTGGTTCATGGATCGGGTGATGTAGTAGTACCGGTTGATGATGCGAAGGAGTTTGCGAAGATTATATCGAATCATAAGCTGGAGATTGTGGAAGGAGCTAATCATGGTTACACTAAGCATCAAAAGGAAGTGGTTTCAATAGTCTTGGAGTTTATAAAGACAGTCATTGTTAAGAACTAGTCTATTTTTTCTTGCATCAAAATCATGGTTGGTGTTTCTGCGATTCATCAATTGGTTGGGTTTTTTGTTTTCTGATCTGAAATCGCGTTGTCTTTATGATTGATTGGGTTTTGGTGTGCATTGTTTCATTTTTGCATCATCATAGTTCTCATCACGCCTTGCATTTTTATAGGGCTGTAAAGAAATGTAATTGCAAAACCATGATTTAGTTGTTTTGTGTTTAGCTCCCTATCCTATGTACCACGAGTAAGTCTATTAGGCTACTGTCTGTGTTTCCGAAACGTTTTCTGAGTACTTAATAGTCACAGTTCACAAACATCTCGGTATTGTTTGGAAGAGGGATGGACGTTTGAGTACCTAATTCGGATTCATTGAGATTTTAAGTTTTTAGAAGCGTAGGTTTAAGTTCCGTTCAAATATTCTGAAATTCGTGTTGGGTTCGGTTCGGATGTAATTGTTTTCGACTCCGATTTAGTAACAAATGTAAAACCAGAGTAAATCTGAAATAAATCCGAATTTTTTTGGATTTAGGTTTTAGATTCGAATTCGGTTCAGATTTTTTAGTTTTTTTTCTAAATAAACGAACAAAATATTTATTTTCGTTTTTATTAGGGTTGAACAACCTAACCGAACCGTAATATTTCGAGTAACCAAATAAAACCGAAAATACATAAAAATACTTGAAAATATTTAAAATACCTAAAAATATGCAAAAGTACCTGAAAACACTAGAAAATAACCGAAAATTCCCATAAATACCCGAAAATTTATATTTGAATGGTTACTTACATCAAATGGAACCAAACCCGAACTGAACTGGAACCGAATCGAAATCGAACCGAAATATTTTAGAAAACGAATTATTCCAATTTTTGAGAACCGAAAACCAAAAAACCGAATCGAAATTGAATGGGTAACCGAACACCCATGCCTAGCTTTTACTAAACAACTTTGGTCAAACATACAAATATGTGAACATAAGTGTAATCTCTTAATTTCCTACCAAATCTAGTGGTCAATGGCCCATTTTCATTTTCTTTTATGAGAGACCCCACCACACCACACGAATAGCCAACCAAAGAGAGAAACAACAACAACAAGTCACACGTCATGAACCAAACCGAAATCTCCACCGTACCGGAGTGGATAACCGAGACGACCAACGATGGCTCACACCCCAAAGTTGATCTCCATAACGGCTCCAACGGCTGGTCAACTCCACCCGGCGACGTATTCCCTCTCCGCTCCACCACCTACTTCACCAACAAACAAAAATCTCCCGGCGGAAACTACCTCCTCACTCCCGCCGGCGTTGACTGGCTCAAATCCACCGCGAAACTCGATCACATCATGGCTCATCCTGATAACCGCGTTGCTCAATCCCTACGAAAAGCCCAATCTCGCGGCGAATCCTTAAACAACACAATTTTCTCCGTTAATTTCCAAATTCCAAGCAAAGAACCATACAGCTTGGTTCTATACTTCGCGGCGGAGGAACCGATTCCTTCGGATTCGATCCTCCACCGATTCATCAACGGAAACGACGACTCGTTCCGTAATGAGAGATTCAAACTTGTGACTCAAGTCGTGAATGGTCCTCAGGTGGTTAGATCAATAGCGGCGAAGTACGGAGCGTTTGTTATAAGTAAAGCAGTGAATTGCAAATACTATAGAAGCACTAACTACTTTGAGATCGACGTCGATTTTAGCAGCTCGGTGATATTGAAGGCGTTAGTACGATTTGTGTTTGGTTACGTTACGAGTTTGACGGTGGATGTTGGTTTAGTTGTGGAAGCGCAAGCGGAGGATGAGTTGCCGGAGAGATTGATCGGAGCTGTTAGGCTTTGTCAAATGGAGTTATCGTCGGCGACTGTGGTGCTAGATAGCACTGGTACTTCAATTAAGTAGTCTTCTCCGTATCGGAAACGTTCCCAAATCCGATATTTCATGGAACACAGAAAATTTATCGGTGTTGTTTATATTCTTTAAGACCATCTTCAACCCCATTTCATATCTTACTCTAAAATGGAGTGGGAAATGGAGTAATGAACGAACAAAAACTTTTTTTTTTATAGTAAAATATGAAATGGGGTTGGAGATGCCCTAAGTAGATTTTAACTATTTTTTCTCTTTTGTTTATTTTTTTTACCCTTATTTTTATTAAATTAAATATAGTAGGTGACTATTTTTAGTTATATCACATGACATATTAACATTTTGAACCAATTTATCTCCAATAGGTTGTATTTATCTACCCTACTTGTTCATGTATATTGTCGTACTTATACCGTACTCGTTTCTAAAAATTTTAAATTAACTGTTTTCCGTCCCGTTCACGTCCCGTTTAATGTCCATGTTTCCGTCCCAATGTTATTTAGTTGTGGTGGAGCCGCAAATAATAGTTTTTTCGACTAAAGCAAATCACGACGAAGAAAAGGTTTTAGAAGATTGAACGATGAAGGGAAAAAAAAAGACAGATCGGAATCTTCCTTTTGGTTCTGTAAGAGCACCATTATCCCAAGTTTCTTATGGGTTTCTTAAGCAAAAAATGTAAGTGGGGCCCACCATAAATTTTAAAAACCGGCTGCAGAAATCTCATAATAAAGATCGATTCTTGTGGAGTTTTTGCACTATTCACGGGCTCCACCGGTACGTGGCTATCCGCGATTGGTGCTTTTTTAATTTTTTTAAATCAGAATAAAAAAATTTTTAAAAAATTAAGAAACCGAAATTGGGTTTCTGGGCTAGTGGTGCCCTAAGAATCTTCAACAATGTTTTAAAAAATTGAAGTTGACTTTTTTTGTAGACAACTACATATGCTGTTTCCGATTCTTTGTTTTGTTTTTGTCTGTTATTTTGCTATCAAAGCTTGTTTTACTTACTGGACAAATAAACATATACAAACCATGAACCGGCCCAATATCTCTTTGGGTTTAAAAGCCTCATACACAAAACACAGTTTATAAAACAATAAAAGTAGAATTGCAAAACCAATTAGTGAATTTACTTAACCACCTACACTTCACCAATTAAAGGGTATATTGAAATGAGTATTCGAAGAGACTTAATTTTTAATGAATTTTTAGAAGATTTTGGTAAATTAAAAAGTTATTGTGATTTTTTTGGGAATTTTCTGCAACTCCATCTAAAATCGTGTGATATGAGTCTTTGTATTTTTAACAAGAAAATTCTACTAAAACATCTTAGATCTTTGCTGGCTCTTTGAACTCCGACATGTAGTTTCAGTTAGTTATTTAATAAAACTTCCTTAGTGAAAAAAAAACATCTTAGAGTCATTTAAAATTGATTATTTAAAATATTTTCAATAACTGTAAATTTAAATATACATTTTAAGATCACCATTTCAAAAACAGAATTTTATAAAAAATTTTAAAATTCTTGTTTGAATAACAAGGGATTTCAGATTTTAACACAAATCACTCTAAATTTTTCTTTGAATATAAAAAAGACCATTGCGGAAATGGTAGAAATGATTCTCAAGATTTGCAAGGTATGAAATTAAACAGGGTTAAAAAAATAAAATATTTAACTCTACTTTTACGACGCCCTTTTTAATTGGTATAATAAAAGACCAATTTTTGTTATATTATACATGGCCAATAAAAATTTAAGGAAGTTAGTACCATTTCTGCATATGTTAGTTGATCGATCACCATCATCGTACATTATATTTTTCCCCTTGGTTTCGTTGTGAAAATAACGAGTGAACTTAGAAGAAAAGTGTAACAATCCGTTGGCTGGCCCTGCAAAGCATTGATCTTAACCTTTCACCTCTGATAAACCAGTCAGTCAGGTAGGTTGTTGGTGCGCTTGGCGTTCCTCGAATCCAAGACCTCACCTTTTAATAACCCTTCCACAGAACAAGTTGTCACCAAGCTTTAAAACGTAGAGAGAAAAATGAAATCGAAGTAAGCACATGTTTTAAGGGGTTTGTATTGATTGTGCGAATGAATCGATTACAAATCCTTGACCCTCGTATCTATAGTCTCAAAACCGACATCCTAAACGGTCTATAATTTGAATATAAGTACATTATGAACCTTCTAGAATTTGGTTATATCCGAACTAACTGAATATGATCATTTACGGGTACATACAGACACTGTCTGCAATTCATACGATTCAGATGAACAATTTCACAAACGATTCCACGACGCAACTCTCCTCGTAACACATGGATCTACGATGAAAAATTCTGCATGCACGACATCTTTGAAGGACAAGCTCTCCCCGCAACACACGAGACCACAACGAACGATTTTGCATGCAGTACTCTGAAATCTCCTGAAACTTGCATCTGAAAATCTGCAAGAAATTGCATTTTCTGGGATCCAATGCCCAAACCTGATGCAGAAGCTTTTAACATTTGACCGGTAGACCAAAGGGCTTTCACATATTAATTAAGATTTATGTTACATAAAAGCACATCAAGAATTAGTAATTTTGTAAATAGGGTTTTAAAATGACAAAGACCACATCTTCAAAATGTCAAAAGTTATTAGATTGTTATCATTTTCAAGTAGTTCATAAATTAAAACCAAATGAGACGTAATAGTTAGTAGTTGGTGGGCAAACTTTTGTCTATTTCTATATTATTAATAGAGGTGACAGAACATCCCAAAGATGCTGGGACACAAAATAATATCTTTTTGCATATACTAAAAAGAAATGTAAAAATGGGCTTTTGGGTATTTTCAAAAATCAATATTGAAGAAGTAGTGGTGACAAGATCTACTTTGATCCAATGGTGTTAGGACAAGTATCTAAAGAAGCCATACTAGGTTTAAAAAACACACTTCTGTTTCTTTGTGGCCGACTGATTTTGGAGAAAAGGAAATATATGAGAATTGCTGAAATTAGGAGACTTCATACTTTACGTAAAATTTTGATTACAAATCTATAAATTACTATGGTGAGATAAAAGCCAAAAGTATTAATGAAGGTAGATACTAGATAGAGTAAACGAATTAGTTCGTTATAGCAACTTTGATGCAGAACTAAGTCTTATTACACATTTATAAAAAAGAAATTCAACAATTACATGATCAATCTTAGATTGAATTGAAACTTCACCACAACAACAAAAATTTTAGAATCTAGAAAATATTGTGGAAACATGGTTTTCTAAAACCTTGCGCGTAGATTGTTTAGCTATAGGTCAAATTAACGAATTTTTTTTTTGTGATAAAAAGATTTTGTTTTAGAAATGCAAACATTAGGGCCGGCTAAATATTATTATGGTCTCTAGACAAAAAATTTAAATTTATTTTTTAAATTCCTTTTAGAAAATAAATTTTTAAAAAAATGTTTTTGTGTAACTTTTAACCATATAATTTATTACAAAGCCAAAAAATTATACATATCAAAATTTTTAGATCCTTTTCAACTAATAAAAATACAATTTCTTTAATTTTTTAAAAATTAAAAGTTTAGACCTTTAATGTTTGAGACATCTTATGAGGTTGAGATCGGTCACACCTTTAAAGTGTCCTCCATTGTAAGTGGCTCTCACAAAAATTGTTTTCTTCATATATATATATATATA
>OVAN01001394.1:0-41516 GCA_900406275.1 Anastatica hierochuntica
TGTAAAATTTCTTTTCCTTTTAAGTGTATTTCTGTAAATTAATCTTTACTATACTCATACGTAACTATTCTCTCCTCGTTAAACTAATATGTTGTTTGGGTATATTACATATTTCGCACAAATTAAAGAAACTAGTTAAAACTATTTTTTTATTTTTGTTAATATATCATCAAAAATTTATCTCTCAAGTTAAAACTAAGATTATTTTATTTATAAATTTCCATTAAAAAAATAAAATAATACGTTTTGTGAACAATTTTGAAATCTTAAAACGACAATATTATTATTATTATTATTATTATTATTATTATTATTAGTGTCGTCTTAATGCTATTGATCGATAATTTATTATATCTCATCAGTAATTGAGTTTTCTATTATTTGCCTGATAACTTCAATGTCAAGAACGAAGATGGTGGGTGGGGAATACACGTAGAAAGCCATAGTTCCATGTTTTGTACGGTCATCAACTACATCGGCCTAAGAATCCTCGGAGCAGATCCAAATCCTGATGGTAAAAAGAGTGCTTGTGCAAGGGCTCATACATGGATCATTGACCATGGTGGTGCTACCTATACGCCCCTCATGGGCAAAGCTTGGCTTTCGGTACGTTGATATAATATAATCACCAGCTTAATTAAGATAATCTTTTTCTTATATTTTACCTTAATTTAACATTTTGAGTTCAAATTATTAATTAGGTTCTTGGGGTTTATGAATGGTCTGGTTGCAAATCTATACCCCCTGAGTTTTGGTTTCTTCCTTCTTCCTTTCCCATCAATGGAGGTTTGAATTTTAATATTTATATATTTCTTTCTTTTCATGAATTCATGGATCCCGGTTTGAACTCCATGTGAGTCTATTTTTTTGTACTCATTGAAAATATTTTCATATCCGTGCAGACACTCTTTGGGTTTACTTACGAGATATATTCATGCCATTGTCATATTTGTATGGTAAAAAATTTGTAGCTACACCAACACCTCTCATTATACAGCTTCGTGAAGAGCTTTATCCTCAGCCATATGCTGAGATTATTTGGAGCCAAGCTCGTAATCGATGCGCAAAGGTAATTCATGTAACAAAATTCAATGTTAGGTTATAGGAAAATCATGGGTTTTAATTACCTCTATGTAGTATATAAAGGAAGTTCAAGATTAGCTTTATTATGCAGGAAGATGTATACTATCCTCAGACATTTGTGCAAGATTTGTTTTGGAAAAGTGTTCACATGCTTTCAGAGAATATTTTAAATCGATGGCCTTTCAACAAGTTCATAAGAGAAAAAGCTATTCGAAAGACAATGGAGCTGATTCACTACCATGACGAAGCCACCAACTACCTTAACGGTGGATCTGTGCCAAAGGTAAACAACATGTTTATATAAATAAAAGATGCAAACAAAAAACCAAAAACTAATGATGTGGTGTTTTCTTTTTCATAAACATGTATTAGTTTTTTCGTATGCTTGCTTGTTGGGTTGAAGATCCAGAGAGTGTTTATTTTAAAAAACATCTTGCGAGAATCCATGATTTCATCTGGATTGCGGAGGACGGCTTGAAAATTCAGGTTAGTTCTGTGTTCCATTCTCTATATAATACCGTCTATTTTTCATAAGACTTTTAGGAATTATGGACATCCAACTCAAAACAAATTGTTACTGAGTGAAGTTAGTCCAACTTTGTATACTAAGGCGTGGAAGTGTCTTCAATTCCAATGTGGAACATTTATCAGAACAGAAATTAAACCATATTTTCTGAAGATAGTAACAAATTAGTAGCATAATGTGCAGACTAGTGGTAGCAAATTATGGGATACAGCCTTCTTGCTTCAAGTCATGTTAGCTGCTGATGTTGACGATGAGATAAGATCAACACTCATAAAGGGATACAATTACTTGAAGAATTCTCAGCTTACAGAGGATCCTCCCGGCGACTATGTCAAAATGTTCAGAGATAGATCAAAAGGAGGTTGGTGTTTTGCAGACAAAGATCAAGGATGGCCAGTTTCAGATTGTATCGCTGAGAGTTTAGAGGTAATCTATATAATGTGTGATACTAACAAACTTTTTTTATGTTCCTCTGATTACTAATTTCATGTGTGTGTTGCGGCCAGTGCTGCTTGGCCTTTGAGAGCATGCCGTGTGAGTTCATTGGTGAGAAAATTGATGTGGAGAGGCTTTATGATGCGGTCGATATGCTTCTCTATTTGCAGGTGACTTTTAAACTTTTGTTCCTTACCCCTACAAGGTTCTAATAAAATTGCATTTCTTTCTCTAAATAACTATCTTAATAACAGAGCAATAATGGAGGTATATCCATATGGGAGGCAGCACATGGGAAAAAATGGCTAGAGGTAGTTATCAGGATTCGAACTCGTGACTTCAGGAGTAGTTTTCATTTCTTGGTTTTAAGATTTCAGTATCTTTGTTATATTCAAACTCAAAATGCAGTGGCTTAATCCAGTGGAGTTCGTTGAAGATGCAATCCTCGAGCATGAGTATCTAGAGTGCACGGGGTCAGCAATAGTAGCGTTGGCTCGATTCAGGAAACAGTTTCCAAGTCACAGAAGAGAAGAAGTAGAAATGTTTATTAAAAAGGGAGTGAAGTACATAGAGAGCTTGCAAATGGCAGATGGTTCGTGGTACGGAAACTGGGGAGTGTGCTTTATCTATGGGACCTTCTTCAGTGTGCGAGGTCTAGTGGCTGCAGGCAAGACTTACAATAACAGTGAGACAATCCGTAAAGCGGTTAGATTCATTCTTGAGAAACAAAACACGGAAGGAGGTTGGGGAGAGAGTTATCTCTCTTGCCCAAACAAGACATATACACCCTTAGAGGGAAACAAGACCAATCTGGTGAATACAGGACAAGCATTGATGGTTTTAATAATGAGTGGTCAGATGGAGAGAGATCCTTTACCGGTTCATCGTGCTGCAAAAATTCTAATCAATTCGCAGATGGATAATGGTGATTTCCCCCAAGAGGTATGGTTTCTTGTGTTTCTTAATTGTTGTTTAAGATGACTAAGGAGGTTCTGGAAGGAGACTCATATAATATTATATGATTTTGTAGGAAATAAGGGGAGTTTACAAGATGAATGTGCTGCTACACTATCCTCTCTATAGAAACATATTCACTCTTTGGGCACTCGCACATTACACCAAGGCTCTGCGCATGCTCCTTTGATGACTCCATGTCTAGTTTTATTACTACGTTCGCATCATTTTTTCTTTGTCTTTCGATTCTGCTGTGTACAATTAAAAAAGAAAGTAAAAAGTGTGTTTAAAACTTGGTTAATGATTGTTTAAGGCTATGGAGACTTTTGTTTTATTCTAAAGATTTTAAAGTTATTATTTTTCCAATTACAATTTAACTCTGCTACAAACATTCAAAGCTTCTAAATTTTCTCACAGTTCAATTTTTTTTATCTCTTCAGCAATTTGTTTTTTTCTACGGTCAAAGTTTGCGTGACTTTTATTTTTTTTTAAAGTCACCGCTTTAAAAGTTAAAACCTATATTTTTTAAATAATTTAACAATAACAGTCAATTTTAAAAGTCCTAAACAATCGTCCCCCAAAGAGATGTTGAGCTCAATTCAATGGTAACTGAAAAACAAGCGCTTGTTTCATTGCATAAACTCCGAGATAAGTCACATGAGCAATATAACTTCGAGAAATGAGGATTTCTTATCTCAAAAGTCAGTGAGTGACATTGCTTAGAATGCGAGTCAATCTTGAGTATCTCTCACTTAAGGATGTTAAAATGGGTAATAAAACTCTACTCTATCCTAACTCTAGAAAAATCCGCCTTATTAAAGTATTATTTAAAAAATTCCAAAAATACCTAGTATTATTAGGGTAACCCTAAAATTACTAAATGATTTATAGACTATTCATGGGTACCCTAATTATTTTATTTTTCTTTAACATATTTACTAATTTACTTTTTATTTATCAAAATTAATTATTATACTTGATCTATTCATATATTACCTTTGTAAATAAAAAAAACAAAAAGTTTAACTACAATTTTTCATTCATAACTATAGAATTTATATTTCCCTTCAAAATCAAAAAATTTAGGGGTTTTTCCCCTCTAAACATGCGAAATTCGGTTTTCCGCCAAAATCACAAGTTCATTTTTTCCGCCAAAACCGCAAAAATTTTGTGTTTCCCGCCAAAACCGCGATATTCTGTTTTCCCGCCAAAACCGCTAAATTTCGTTTTCCATCCAAAACCGCAAAAACTTGTTTTCCCGCCAAAACCTCAAAATTTGTTTTCCCGCCAAAACTATGCATATATAATTATTTATACATGTTTAAATATCTTCATATTACTATATATATATATATATGTATATACATACATTCGTAATTATATCATAGGAACCATATCAATATGCCATATATATATATGTGTGTGTGTGAATGGTTATGATTATATTATTATGAATTATATGCATCAATAATTCAAAATAATTCTATAAAACTTACTAGATCAATATGTTAAAAAATAGTCTTATATTTATTATTGTTATATATCGATAAATATTTAATTAGCATAGTTAAAACTAATTTACACTTAAATATGTAACTATATTTACCAATCAAGCTTTTATTTTAAATATCTACAGTCCAAATCCTACCGCTACAGCCAAAATATTTACAGTCTAAATTCTACAGCAATAAAATCTACAGCTACAGTCCAACCAATCGGCCACTTAGGTGATGATCTGTAGTTAATATTAAAGATGAGACCATCTTTGCTTTCTAAATTATGGCTCTAAAATTTTCATGACCAACCCTGATGGTATGTAATAAAGAATACTTAGAGCATCTGCAAAAAGATTTTTCATTTTAAAATTTGAGAGTGTTCTTTTCCAAAAAAAAAATTTCAAACAGAATTTTAACTTTTTGTATTTTATATCTTTATATAGGTTATAAATTATAGTAGTTCATGAAACTTTTAAAAGTAACTACAACGTCATTGATCAATTTTCAAATTTCTTTCATTTTTGCTTAGCCCTCTCTAGTTCTACTAGAGGCTTTGCCTTTTCCTTTATTAGCCTACCCCGAAATTTGGAGTGGATCCCTAACCGGCAATTGTAATTGCAACGGTATCAATCAACGATTTTCTTAATCTCATTTTAGGACATTCTTTTCCTCCATTCCAAATCTTCCTTTCCTTTTCTCCTCCTTTGCAATCCAAACCTTCCTTTTATTGCTTCATTTTCGACTATGAATTCAACGAAATCAATGCCAATTTACTATCACATTTACTCTCTCTTACCAAATTTCGCTGAGTGATTGGAGTCCGACAATTAACTTCCGCCGCAGAACCTTGAAGCTTCGCCGGAGATTTGCTGGTTCGATAATGGCTGAGCACCTTCAACTAGCCCTAGAAGCCTTCACTCTGGATGATGACGAGCCGATCGAACTTCCTGACAGCCCCAAATTCAAACTGTTCTGTGACAACTCGATAAGTCTGTTGGGCAGGCTTTTGAATCCTGAGGCTCAACCCATGGCCAAGATGATTGAAGTCATGCCTCAGCTTTGGAGGGTTTACGACAAGGTCAAAGGAATTTCCTTGTCTAAAGACATATTTCAGTTCTTGTTCCAACGAGAAGAATATATGTTAACGATTCTGAAGGATAGACCTTGGTCCTTCAATAACTGGACGATGCTCTTAGAAAGATGGACAGAGTCTCCTCCTTCTGATTTTCTCTCAACCTTTGAAGTATGGGTGCGTATTAGTAACATTCCAAGACTTGTCTTCACTTTGGATACGATTGATTTTTTGGGTCGTATTGCTGGGAAAGTGGAAGAGATTGAATTTGATCCAGAAGCTTCGCAAAAAACAGCTTATGTGCGAGTTAGAGTATCAACCAGCATTGATCGACCTCTTAAACCTGTGAAGACTCTGAATATCAAAGGTGTTCCTAAGATTATGAATCAACCCAAAGGTAGCCTCCTCACGACTCAAAGTGCTGGTCAACGAGAGACTATCAACAAGGCTAAGGCACTGCTCCCTCCTCCAGGTTTCGAACCCCTCTTTCCCTCTCTCTCTAAGGAAGACCAGAGAGTGGCGATGCAGTATATCTCGCACTCAGATCCCACGGAAAGGCTGGCCCGGATTGAGAGAGTCTACCAATCCATTGAACAGGAACTTGAAGCCTCTTCTAGCCGACTGCCCAGAATAACACTTACGGCTAGTAAGGAGATTGGTCCAGTTTTTGATTTTGAAGTACAGCCTGCTGTACGTGCAAGAGAAGACAAACGTCAAGACTTGTCTATCACCTCCTTACCTTTGCAGACCAAGATGTTGAACAATGAAGAAGAAGTTTCTTTTAACCGCTTTCTTTCTTCCCCGCCAAATATGGATGGTCCAACGGGTTTCAATATGGGCAGTGATGTTGCTCATGCTTCCGGGTCTTCTAAGGGAAAAGAACTCAACACGTCGTAGACCACAATCTTAGAAAAAGAAAAACAAGTCGTGTGCTACTAAGATTCCAGACCTGAATGTGTGTGTTAATGCTGCAAAGAAGAAGAAAACATCACAGAATGAAGTGATGGAAGGAAAGAGCAAGAGAAAGGTTGATGATTACATTGATACTTCGGCTACTAAATCACCAAAACATCAAGAACAATCGGTGGCTTCCGTATTGAAGTCGTTGCCGCCAATATGAACCTAATGAGTTGGAACTGTCAAGGAGCTGGAAGCACCGAGACAGTTCAACGCCTTCGGGAGTTGAGGAAAACTCACTTCCCAGATTTTCTTTTTCTTATGGAGACTAAACAAAAACTTGATTATTGTTTGAATTTGAAAAATAGCTTAGGTTATGATGAGCTATTTACTGTGGAGCCTATTGGCTATAGTGGTGGTTTATCTTTGATGTGGAAACGTTGTTTCGAAGTTGAGATTTTGTATGCCGACAAGAGGATTATTGATCTTCAAATCAAAATGGGTTCAGTAAAGTTTTTCTTATCTTGTGTTTATGGAGACCCTGTCCGAGCTTTGAGAAAAGATGTTTGGGACAAACTTACAAATATTGGTTTACAAAGAGACGATGCTTGGATCCTTATGGGGGATTTCAACGAATTGACCAGTAACAAAGACAAAAGAGGTGGTGCAGTAAGAGCTGATAGTACTTTCTGGGATTTTAGAACTATGATCGAGAATTGCAAGCTTAAGGATATCAGATTCTCTAGTAATCAATTATCTTGGGCTGGTTGGCGAGATCATGTATGGGTCCAATGTCGGTTAGATCGTTGTCTTGGTAATGTTGAATGGTTTAACCTCTTTCCGAGAATAAAACAAGAATATCTAGATATGCTCGGGTCGGATCACAGGCCTATCTTGTTACATTTCTGTCTAGAAACAGAGACGCAAGGCTCAGGAAGGTTTTATATGGATAAAAGACTATTCCAAAAATAGGGGATCGAAGATATAGTTAAAAAAAGTTGGGATATGCAAGATACTTCGGATCATCACAATCTGTTAGATAGAGTTCACAACTGCAGAGCTGAATTAGCGAAATGGAAACGATCGACTAACTCTAACTCCTGGACGAGGATTACTAGATTGAAAAGGGATTTGGAAAGCGAGATTGGTAAGCTGAATCCTAATGGTCTTCGTATGCGCAATCTGAAGCGAGAACTAGCGGAAGTCTACAAAGAAGAAGAGGTCTTTTGGAGACAAAAAAAGCAGAGAGAAATGGCTCAAAGAAGGCGACAAAAACACAAAGTATTTTCACAATTGTGTGAAAGGAAGGAAAGCTAAAAACATGATCATTATGTTAAAATATGAAGTAGGCAGAGATCATTTCTCTGAGGGATCCAAAGGGGACATTGGTGTATCATACTTTACTCAGCTTTTCAAGAGCACAAATCCAATGGATATGGAACGACTGTTTGATGGTTTGGAACCTCGGGTCACATTGCAGATGAACCAGTCCCTCACGGCTCTGATTTCGGATGAGGAGATAAGAAATGTTGTCTTTAGTATCAAAGGGGAGAGTGCTCCCAGAGCATATGGGTTTACGGATGCTTTCTACCAAAAGTTTTGGAAAATAGTGGGTCCTAAAGTGACGACGGAGGTGAAGGCTTTTTTCGATTCAGGTGTTATGCATTCGAGTTGGAATCATACACAATTATGCCTTCTTCCTAAAGTGACCAGCCCCTCTAGGATGGTGGATTTGAGACCAAATAGCCTATATTCAGTGCAATATAAGATTATTTCCAAGATCTTATGCAGAAGATTGAAGAATATAATATCGGAACTCATCTCGCCAATGCAAGGGGCATTTGTGGAGGATCGTTTGATCACTGACAACATCATCATAGTGCACGAAATGGTACATGCTCTCAAAACAAATAATAAGATTGCAAAGGACTGCATGGCTATTAAAACAGATATGTCAAAGGCATATGATCGGGTTGAATGGGTGTTCCTGCACAAGTTGATGCGAAAATTGGGTTTTGATGAGAAATGGTCTCGATGGATAATGATTTGTGTCTCTTCGGTCACATACTCTGTTTTGTTTAATGGATGTTCTCACAGTTATATCTAACCGGAAAGGGGCATTCGTCAAGGCGACTCGTTGTCACCGTTTCTGTTTATCATTTGTGTTGAAGCTCTCGTAAGCACCCTCAACAAAGCAGAAGCATAAGGTCGTCTTAGCGGAATCCAACTCAGCAACTTGGGACCAAGTGTTCATCGCCTACTTTTCGCGGATGATAGCCTTTTATTATGCAAAGCTTCGACAAGTAATGGAGAGGAAATCAAACATCGTCTTAAACTTTATGGTGATGCGTCTGGCCAAGTCATCAATGTTCAAAAATCTTCAATTATTTTTGGTGCAAAGGTTCCGGAAGTGAATAAGCATACGATCAAGAACATCCTAGAGATACAAAAAGAGGGAGGTGAAGGTACATATCTAAGACTCCCCGAATGTTTTAGCGGATCTAAACGTAACCTTCTCTCTTTTATCCAAGAAAAGATTCGCTCACGTCTACATGGATGGTTCGCCAAAGCTTTGTCGCAAGGAGGGAAAGAGGTACTCTTAAAGTCAGTAGCCTTAGCACTCCCTGTGTATGCTATGAGTTGTTTTAAATTACCGGTTGACGTATGCAAGAAGATCACGAACGTGATGACGCAATTTTGGTGGAATAGTTACAATGACCGTAAGAAGATCTCATGGGTTGCATGGGATAAACTTTGCAAAAAGAAAGAGGAGGCAGGTCTCGGTTTTCATGATATTCAAAATTTCAATCAATCCTTACTTTGTAAACAAGCTTGGCGCTTGTTAGTTCAACCGGATTCATTAGTTTCACGAGTGCTCAAAGGTAAATACTTTGCTGATAAAGATTTTCTGGATTGTGGCATCGGCAAAAGCCCATCATACCCATGGCGGAGCATTATGTATAACTTCGAGAAATGAGGATTTCTTATCTCAAAAGTCCGTGAGTGACATTGCTTAGAATGCGAGTCAATCTTGAGTATCTCTCACTTAGGGATGTTAAAATGGGTAATAAAACTCTACTCTATCCTAACTCTAGAAAAATCCGTCTTATTAAAGTATTATTTAAAAGATTCCAAAAATACCTAGTATTAATAGGGTAACCCTAAAATTACTCCATGATTTATGGACTATCCATAGATACCCTAATTATTTTACTTTTCTTTAACATATTTACTAATTTACTTTTTATTTATCAAAATTAATTATTATACTTGATCTATTCATATATTACCTTTGTAAATAAACAAAATAAAAAGTTTAAATACAATTTTTCAATCATAACTATAAAATTTATATTTCCCTTCAAAATCAAAAAATTTAGGTTTTTTCCCCTCTAAACATGCGAAATTCGGTTTTTCCGCCAAAACCACAAGTTCATTTTTTCCGCCAAAACCGCAAAAAATTTTGTTTCCCGCCAAAACCGCTAAATTTCGTTTTTCCGCCAAAACCGCTAAATTTTGTTATCTAGCGAAAACCGCAAAAAACTTATTTTCGCGCCAAAACCGCAAAATTTGTTTTCCGCCAAAACCGCGAAATTCTATTTTCTCGCTAAAACCATTGAATTCTGTTATACGCCAAAACTGCAAAATTTTGTTTTCATGTTTAAACCACAAAATTCCGTTTTCTCCCTAAAAACGCGAAATTTTGTTTTCCACCAAAAACCGCAAAATTTCGCTTTCCTGTTGAAACCACGAAATTTCATTTTCTCGTCAAAACCTTGAATTTTGTTTACTTGTAAAAACATTGAAATTCTGATTTCTGTCAAAACTGTCAAATTTCTTATTACCGTAAAACAGATAAAATCCGTTTTTCTGTAAAAACAGTAAAAATTCTTTGAATAAAATCGTGATTTTTTCGAAAAATATAAAGGAATAAATTCAAATAAATTACATTTAAAAGAAAAAATTTAATGAAATTTTAAAAAAAATATAAGAAAATAAGTTTTGTGTTTTAAGAAAAAGTATAACACACTCTAGTGAGTACGCTATGGATATCCTAAACTCTATAGGGTAAAACTCTATTGTGCCTCTTAATTTAGAGTATCCGCCCATTTCAAACATTTCTTATTTTTAAGATAAACAAACAGATCATACACTCAAATATATACACTCAAATATTCGATAAGGGTTTAGGTGTCACTTTCTCTAAAGCTCCATTTCATCTTAGTTTGTCACATTTCTGATTATTTAATAGAAATGTTGATGTTTATCACGAGGTTCGCAAGGAACTACTTGTATTATTAAATAACAAACAATTACCAACTCCATATTAACATAATATATGTTATAAGATATATCAATGGATTTAAAAGGAGTCCTCTTCTTTGCTTTTGAGCAACAATGGCAACAATTACCAGCGTTGACTTTCAAGAATGCTTCATCTTCATCCTCCTCTGCATCTTCTCACTCATTTGTTACTTTCTCTTCTTCAAGAAACCAAAGGACTATGGGCGTGATCTGCCTCCGAGCCCTCCTTCTCTACCCATCATTGGTCATCTTCACCACCTTCTCTCTACCCAATCACACAAATCTCTTCAAAGACTCTCCACCAAGTATGGATCTGTCCTCCATCTCCGCGTCTTCAACTTCCCCATACTCCTTGTCGTTTCTCCTTCCATGGTCTACGAGATCTTCAGGACGCACGATGAGAAAGTCTCATCTCACGGTGTCCCTGCCATCAGCGAGTCACTCGTATTTGGGTCCTCTGGCTTCGTCACCGCTCCTTATGGAGATTACTGGAGGTTCATGAAGAAGCTACTCGTCACAAAGCTGCTCGGACCCCATGCACAAGAGCAATCACGAGGTATCCGTGCAGCTGAGCTAGAGAGGTTTTATAGAGGCCTGCTTGATAAGGCGATGAAGAAGGAGAGCGTTGAGATTGGCAAGGAAGCAACGAAGCTCATTAGCAACGGTCTCTGTAGGATGGCCATGGGAAGGAGTTGTTCAGAGGAGAACAATGAGGCAAAGATAGTCATGGAACTGTCTGACAAATTTGCAACGTTGACAAAGAAGTTTTTATTGGCACAGATGTTGCGTAATCCCCTTGAGAAGCTCGGTATATCACTCTTCAAAAAGGAGATAATGAACGCTTCCAACAGATTTGAGGAGCTGCTGGAGAGAATTCTTGTGGAACACAAAGAGAAACTGGAAGAGGAGAATCGAGGTAAGGATATGATGGACACATTGTTGGTAGCTTATCGAGACGAAAATGCAGAGTACAAGATCACTAGGACCCATATCAAGGCACTTTTCGCGGTAAGTGCTTCCTCTTGTCGGGTGTATTATCTACTAAGGGTTAAAACGAAAAACGATCATAGTAATAAACGTTTGCTACTGCAGGAGTTTTTCGTTGGAGCCGCAGACACCTCTTCAACAACAATACAATGGACAATGGCAGAGATCATTAATAACCCTAACATTCTTGAGAGAATGAGAGAAGAAATAGATTCCGTGGTAGGGAAAACAAGGTTGATTCAAGAAACTGATCTACCAAACCTTCCTTATTTGCAAGCTGTCGTTAAGGAAGGGCTAAGAATGCATCCGTTTGCGCCTTTGGTGGTAAGGAAGTTTGAAGAAGGGTGTAAGATGGGAGAGTTCTATATACCTAAGGGTACAACACTTATGGTTAACGTTTATGCTATGATGAGAGATCCTGATTCTTGGGAAGACCCTAATGAGTTTAATCCAGAGAGGTTCCTAAGTTGTTCAAGAACAGGGCAAGAGGAGGAGAGAAGGGAGAAAGCGTTAAAGTACCTTCCTTTTGGCAGCGGAAGGAGAGCATGTCCTGGAGCAAGTCTAGCTTCATTGGTAGTAGGAACGGCAATTGGAATGATGGTGCAGTGCTTTGACTGGGAAATCGATGGAGATAAGGTTAACATGGATGAGGCTATTGGAAGTCTCACGGTGGCCATGGCTCATCCTCTTAAGTGCACTCCTGTTCAGCGAACTTTAAGCCCTTTACCTCCCAATCTGCACATTCCAAGTTTGAAAGTTTGAGATTAAGTCAGACGACTGTGTCTACTATATCAAGTTTCCATTTCGTGACTGTTGTTTCCAGAACAAAGGCGAATAATAGGAGTATAACTCCGTACCTGTTATGTCCACTTCAGGTGTTGCTTCTTTGTATTTAGTAATGAGTAAATGTTATTTAAAACAAACACACAAGAATCAGCATTCCATTCTTTCACCATCTTCTGTATCATGAAAAGTACCTGATTTATTGATCATTTAGGGTGCAGTCCATTAAGTAGATTAGTGGGTTTCTCTACAGGTACCGGTTAGTGTACACACTCCTCTTTGTGCAGTCCAATGGAACCAATTTTCCCTTAGTGATATTTATTCAGTCAGTCTGAGTAGGTGGAGCTGTGACAAAGAGGAGAACATGAGGGTGGAGGCGGATCTGAAAACAGAAGCTTTGCTCCGTGAGGATCTCCCAATCGCCATGAAGGTTTGATGGATACCAAGGCCACGAGGAGAAGAAGAAGAAGCCAAGACGTTTCCATCGGAAAACAGCTCACACGCTCTCAATTCTTCCTTCTTTGTTCGGTTTAACGAAACGAATCGATCAAAAGAAAGAGGGCATTTCACCAGTTCGGTGGAAAAGACTTTCAGACTGCTTCATGGCCATCCATGTCTTTCGACTACGAAGTTTAACATCCAATCTCGTTGTACCAACAACACCATTTACTCACCAAACCCATTTGCAAAACCTATGGCATTCCCGTCTACCAACATAGTCATCTTCTGCAGATTCGGAAATAAAATCGTCATCTCCTCTCTCTGGACTTTGTTTCATCACAGTCCCCTATTTGGGGTCTGTTTCTCCTTGTCAGCACTAAGTTGGTGAACCTGGTTCTGTGCTAACTGGTTACTGGTGCATGTACCATCGGCTTGAAGGGACCAATTTTAACCATTTTAAACTGTCAACTGCTTAAGTCTTGCAAATAATGATAAAAATCACAAGAGGGCGAAGGAAACCAAACCCCTAAAACACAAAATCGCTTTTCAAGTCGATAGAAACATTTACCACATGTAAGTTGCGTGTTCAAAAAGAGCCCACAAAAAACTCCAAAGAAAACATCAATGCCAAAAAAAATATGACACAAACTCTGAACAGTACTTTTCTCATTCATTAGACACACTTCCAATTGAAAGCACAAACCACAAACCCCACCAGGCACAAGTGTTTTAGATAAGATCAGCTACATTCATTGGCATCTCGTCAATCTGGGTACTGTAGTACTGCTCAATGTCCCTCAGGATCTTGATATCGTCGCTTTTAACAAAGTTGATTGCAACACCCTATAGAGAAAAATAGACAAACCCAAAGTTGGTTTAGAAAAAAAGATATCCATAGCCAGGTTAAGAAATATTCTAAAACCTTTAAATGGATTGATCAAGGATCATGTTAGGTAACGGTCAACAAACAATGCAGACATTATAATAGATTGATTACCTTGCGCCCAAAACGACCGGAACGTCCAATCCGATGGATGTAGAGCTCACGATTGTTGGGAAGATCATAATTTATGACAAGAGAAACCTGTTAAAGAAATATTCTCATGTTAATTCAAGTTGTGCAAGATAATCTCATCAAACATAATCTGAGACCTTGATAAAAGACTAACTTTTTCCCCTGCACTGTTATCTCCACAAGATATAAAAGTATGTAATGCAATGACTTACTTGCTGCACATCAATCCCACGTGCCCATACATCTGTCGTGATCAACACGCGACTTTCCCCTTTCCGAAACTGCTCCATGATCACGTCTCTCTCCTTCTGAGGCATGTCCCCATGCATTGATGAGACTGTGAAGTTGTTACTCCTCATTTTCTCACTTAGCCAATCCACCTATCACAAATATAGAGATAGAGTTGAGCACCGCATCTATAAAAAAGAATTACAAGAAACATTGAGAATGGAGTCTATAGAGGGAACACCGACATGGTATATAGCATCACATGATATGTTCACAGGCCAATTAAATCTACTAGAAAACTGCAGGTGAGTATATATTCTAAGAAACCTAAGGCAGTGGAGTTCAACTGTTGACTCCCTTGAGGAGTACACAACAATAAACACTCACAGAAAATACAAATTTATGAGGATGTTATAAGGTTCCAAATCAAATTAAGATAGCAGTCCTTAAGGCTTAATGTTAAGGCTTAAGGCTTAAGCTGAGTACAAGGATTACCTTTCGTTTTGTATTGCAGAAGATAACTGCTTGAGTGATAGTAAGTGTGTCATAAAGATCACACAGTGTGTCAAATTTCCATTCCTCCTTCTCAACAGCAACAAAAAATTGTTTAATCCCCTGAAAAAGTTTAACACAAAAGTTAGTCACTGAAACATAAGAAAGGTGATCCTACTGCATAAATAAATGTATCAGCGAGTATACGGATGCAGAAACTAAAACATACTTCGAGAGTCAACTCATCACGCTTCACAAGTATCTTCACTGGATCCGTCATAAACTTGGATGTCATCTCCAAAATCTCGTGAGGAAGAGTTGCTGAAACCAAGCAAACCTATAAACATAGATACTAGGTTAGACATATCAGAAAGTGGAACTTAGCTACCAAAATTTGCACATCGAACATTCAAGCAGAGTACAGCAGCAAAATAAACTGTCCTTTAACAGCTAAAGTTCTACATATCCCCATGGAGTTCAAGCCGCCAATCCAGAAAATACGAAAACAACAGCCAAAAAACTCGAACTAGGCAATGCATAATATTAAAGCAGTGAAATTGAACCTGAAGATCTGGTGGAAGATATCTGTAAACATCATAGATTTGGTCCTTGAACCCTCTGCTAAGCATTTCATCTGATTCATCAAGAATCAGAAGCTTAATAGCTCTTGTGCGTAAACTTTTCCTCTTTATCATGTCACAGACACGACCAGGTGTACCAGACACAACATGGACACCATTCTCCAGCTTCCTAATGTCTTCCCCAACGCTCTTCCCACCGATACACGCATGTGCTTGAATATTAGCGTGTGATCCAATAGCTTGTATCGTTTTCTCCGTCTGTGAAGCGAGCTCTCTCGTTGGAGATAATATCAAGGCCTGAACCCTACAATCAAAAATCACCAAATCGATGAATAAACCTGTAAATTAGGGTTTCCAAAACAAACAAAGAGGAAGAGAAGAGACGACATACTCTCTAGAGGAAGTGTCAACGACTTGGCAGACAGAGAGAGCAATCATAGAGGTTTTTCCGGTACCGGACTGAGCTTGAGCAATCACATCACGACCTTGGAGAATCGGCATGACCGCTCTTTGCTGAATCGCAGAAGGCTTCTCGAATCCAAACGTGAAGAGACCACGAAGCACATCCTCTTTGATGCCCATGTCTTTGAAACTCGTGATTGGCTCGATCCCTTCCGTCGTCTCGAACACCAACTTGTCGTCATCCATTGGTCCACCGCCTCTCCTACCACCACCACCACCACCACGGCTAGGATTCGCCACGTTCGCTGCCGCCATAATTTTAATCTCCGCCTGGATTTGCTTTTCTCTCTCTCTTAGGGTTTTCGATTTTTCCCCCAAAACGCTTCTCTTTAGAAAAGTATCGAGAGATAAAGCGCGAGGGCTCAATGTAATTTTCGTCAACTTCAATGGGGCTTTTTGTCTCTAAATAGAATAAACTTACCGACTCTATCCATTAATAAAAGTTTCATTTTCATGCTTAACGGGCCTAAGAGTTTGGCCCATATCCTTAACAATTTTGCTTGCAGAACGACATCACTTCATCACGAAGCCAAACATGCGAGAGTTTTAGCTTCAGAAGAACCTACTTTAGATCGGTTCCTCCCTCTGTCGGAATTGTTCTCTCCTTCACCCTATCTCGCTCCTATTCCATCTTGTTATTTTCAATCTTGGGGAATGAATAAAAATTGAAGTTTTGATCATCTCTGTTAAAGGTTCGTGTTCTGTAATAATATGGAGGAAATTAGCTGAAACATACCATCATCATAGCAAAAAAATCGTTCCTCAAGTATTATTTTATCCCTCAAATTCGAAAGAGATTTCACAGAATTTATGTTTATTTCATGTTTTTTATTGATCTTTGTAGTTTCAGTTTTGGTTTGTTTCAATGGTGTTATTACTTTTGCAAATGCATATAGGTTTGTATAGTGCAAGAAATAGACTCTGCAAGTGATGTTACAATCAATGACTATACACTTTTTTTTGTATTTTTTTTTGCAGTAGTTTTGGATTGGAGAGAAGGAACTTTGCGATGTATACAAGAGCAATAAAGAGGAACCAGAAATGGAGTTTGGTATTGCAGCAAGTTATTAAGCCAGCCATTCGTAACTACACGGTGTCTAGATCTCATGGATTCACAAATTCATTTACAAATCATTTAACTAATCATGCAAATTTGACAAGAAAGTCTCTCCTCGGTTCATTTTATCCCCGAGGTGGTATTATTGCCTCGGGGAATTGTTTAAGTATTTCGAAGAACAGTCAGTTGCGTAGTTTTAGTTCCGAAGGGGATGGAAGGAATGCTAGTGAGGATAAACATTTCTCTTTGAATAAAGAAAGTGGCGTAGGTGATGGTAAGACAGGGAAGGAGAAAAGTAGTTGCGGTGTAGGCCATTTAGATTCCCATGCTAAGCTTGGAGAACAGGACCAAATAGAATGGCTCAATAACGAGAAGCTTGCAAGTGAATGCAAAAAGAAGGAGTCACCTTTCCTTAATAGACGAGAAAGATTCAAAAACGAGTTCTTAAGGAGAGTCCAACCCTGGGAAAGTATACAGCTTTCGTGGGAGACTTTCCCTTACTATATACAGTAAGAATCTACAACATAGTTTCTTCTCTGTTGCTATCCATTTCTGCTCATATATTCTGTTCATGTTCCTTTTACAGTGAGCACACGAAAAATATTTTGGTGGAATGTGTTAGTTCACATATAAAACAAAAGAAAGCCACTTCCACATATGGTGCTCGTTTAGATTCTTCAAGCGGAAGAATATTGCTCCGGAGTGTTCCAGGTTTGTTACACTGACTATAGAAAAGGCAGCCCAGTGTTTGATGTTGCTCATCTGTTCACAAAGTATATTTTTAGAGGAAATGTAAAATGAGTAATAAGAAATTTGATACTTATTCAGGCACTGAGCTTTACCGAGAGAGATTGGTACGAGCACTTGCTCGAGATTTACAAGTTCCCCTGTTGGTTCTTGACAGCAGCGTTCTTGCCCCTTATGTGAGATTCTTATAAGCGATTGGCCTAAAACATGTCTCCATTTGTCTTTCTCTTTTGCATGAGTTTATGTAATCTCTATCGATAATGGATCAGGATTTTGCTGATGACTACAATGAAGATTCTGAGTCTGATGATGAGAATGCAGAAGCGGAAGCAGATGAGGGCACGGCAGAATCTGAAGCCGAGGAAGAATCAAGTGCTCATAACGAGGAGGTTTCTGAAGAGAAAACAGATGAGAGTGATGATGATAAAGCTTGTATGGAGGTTACTGAGGAAGCTCTCAAGGAATTTGTGCCAAAACTTGAGGAGATACAGAAGGTATGGCTGTGTTAACTGAGATTTAGAAATTTGAGTCGGCACTGAATGTTTTAATTTTGTGTCTACCAGGATATATTTTCTTTATTTTTGTCGTACCATGTGGACAATTTGGTCTTGGATCCTGTCGTATTAGTTTTCGTATTCTTGATTTTTTTTTTGTAGAAACACGTTATTGTAGTTACTGTGCATTAGTCAGAAGGTTTTACCATGCCTGCCGTTTCAATGCTGTTTTTGGTTCGACTTGATGACTCTTTGCTTTCTTCCCTTGAACTTTGAATTAATGTAGAAATTTGCTTATCTGCTCTAAATTATGGCAGATAGTAGCAGAAGAACTACAGGGTTCTGGGGCTTCTGTTGAAGCAACAGCGGTTGTGCATTCCTATAAGTCTAGGCGACTGGCAAAGAAAGGTACTCTAGACGGCATTTTCATCATTCTAAGGGCTAGTTAGACTTGAATGTATCGGTTTGCTAAATGAGTTTGATTTGATGACTTCTTATCCTATGTAGTCATACTTTTCTTGCTCTTGTCTTTCTCTCTTCGGCCTTTCCCTTTTTCCTCATTCATTTTCCAAGCTGCTAATTTCTCTTTGTGCTGTCAAGTTTTCAAATATTCCTCATATCTTTTTCTGTTTATGTTGTTTGCAGGAGATCGAGTAAAATATGTTGGGCCTTCTAAGAAGGGTGATGCAAAGTACAGGTAGTTTACTGATTCACTTTCCGGAATTTATTCTCTAAGCATGATGTGTACTATTAATATGTAACAATGGATGCATACCAAAATGCTCCCATGACTGTTTCATATATGATGTGTTCATTTATTTTGTTAGCTCCACAACTGGCATTACGTTTGCTTAACTTGGCTAATATCAATCGCTTGGTTATCATGTTGTATCTCATAATAGTATAATCCGTGGGTTTCTCAGAATTTGACGTTCCTGCAAATCTGACATTTGTGCATTTTATCTTTTTGCAACATATGTTGAATTTATTTAGCTCTGGAAGTAGTAAAATTCCATGGCATGCTAAATCTTATGCATGAGGGATAGTAGATGCCCTTTGTAATGTCCTCTCAACCAAAATTTATACACCTGCAGGCCATTGTCTAGCGGACAATGTGGAGAGGTCTATGAGGTGAATGGGAACCGCATTGGGGTCATATTTGACAACGGAAGTGATACGTCATCAGAGGGAAGCGAGAAGAAAGCAACAGAGCATTCCAACAAGCTAGATATTCACTGGATAGATGGTATAATTACTTGACAACGTTATATATGGTTGATTTGTGATCACTGATCAGCATATATATGGAGAGTCTACGTAGATATCATACGTAAGTGTAATAATGTATCTGTTTTCTGTGCAGTTGGAGACCTAAAGCATGATTTGGATATGCAGGCAGAAGATGGCTACATCGCCATGGAGGCTTTATATGAGGTATGTGTGGAGCTACTATATGTTCTCATGTTGCTTTTTAGTTAACAGTGTACATATTCCAAATCCGATAGCTCAGATCAGATGTTGTATCCAGCAGTAGATAGTGCTCATGACTTTATTTTTTGTTAGATTTGAAACTTTACGTATGTGGAGTTTCAACAAATGCTGTATTCTTGGGCTGGAAAGTTATGATATCTCTGTTCTAAAATGTGAAGTCTAAAGTAGCTTGACTACCGCATACACCGTCTTCAATACACATAAAACTTGAAGTTCGAGTACTCTAAAAAATGAACAAGTTCGAGTACTATATCACTTTATACATAGATGTTCTTTAAGTCTGGATTATATTTTTATGGTTTGCTGTGAAGTGAACGCCTGCGTTTCTCTGGCAAATGAGCTGTTTCGGCAGTGTCTTTTACACTAGTAATTAGTATATCCGTATTTTCCTCTCAGTTTGTTCAACTATATTCCTGTGTTTTGTAGGTTCTGCAATCCACCCAACCACTTATTGTCTATTTTCCAGACTCGTCTCAGTGGTTGTCTAGAGCTGTACCCAAGTCGAAAAGAAATGAGTTCGTAGAGAAAGTTCAGGAAATGTTTGATAAATTGTCAGGTCCTGTTGTAATGATCTGCGGACAGAACAAAATTGAAACAGGCTCAAAAGGGAGAGAGAGAATCGTAAGCCTTTCTCACGTGTCATTGACTCTTCTTTTGCTACTGATCAGCAAATAAATCGTTTGTTTTTCGTTTTTTTACCTTCTTTGTTTGTGAACAGACTATGATACTCCCAAACTTTGGCCGCCTTGCAAAACTGGTACGTTAACTAATCATTAAAGTAACTTTGATGATAGAATTTGATTACTTATTCATTGTGGCGATTTCTTTAAACTTGTGGTCTCATATGAACATTAAGCTGTCCAACATCTTGTATCTGTCACATTTTGACACTTGCGGTCAAATTAGCTTTGCATATGCAAGACTCTAAATGTGGACTCGCATGCTTCAGATCACCTTCTTGACAATGCAACACTTCCATTTGATCTGCATTTGATACATCGCAACTCCTGCACTCCAAAATATCTATCAGTGATGCCTCTTTGTCTTGCAGCCCCTTCCATTGAAGCGTCTTACTGAGGGACTCACCGGAAGGAAAACGTCAGAGGATAATGAGATATACAAGCTCTTCACTAATGTTATGACCCTACTCCCTCCTAAGGTATGTCTTGTGTCTTTTTGATAACCTTCTCACTGATTTTGGATAACCGATGAAAATTGATTCGATGTGTTTTTCATACTTAAATGAGATTTCATAGATTGGTCAAAGTCGAGTAATGTCTATAGGAATAGTACGAATATGAGGAGAAAGTACGAAAGCTATTTGAAAACCTTTTATTTGTTTTACTTTGATATATGAGAAAAATATTCTTCCTTCCAAGTCTCCTTGGAGAGAAGGTTAAATTCATCTGCAATCAATAGTCTGAGATGCAATTACGCAAATGCTCACATAGCCTAGACTACTAAGGACTATCTGTTTCTTGAGATTTCTTTGTTCTGCATGCCTTGCTTATGAATGTCAATACTTATTTTCTATTTTGGGTGTAGGAAGAAGATAACCTCGTAGTATTCAACAAACAACTTGGAGAAGATAGAAGAATTGTAATATCACGGAGCAATTTAAACGAGCTACTTAAGGTACACGGATATTGATTAAAAAATTTCAGAGAAATGGAGTGGATATGTGATGTTTTCATAATCACTGTAACACTTTGTGAACTTTTCCACAGGGGCTTGAAGAAAATGAGCTGTTATGCACAGACCTGTACCAAGTGAACACCGATGGTGTGATATTGACAAAGCAAAGTGTGTAACTCCTATGAAATACCTGGTTTATTATGTATGTGTTTGCTCGTTATGTTTTAGCTGTGTTGTCTATAGTTAAAGTTGCTGACTAGGGATATCAAGATTGCCTTTAGTATATGTTAGATATTTCATTTGTTTGCTATGATCGCAAGAATACGATTGTTGCGAGACATCTATGATAAGGTGTGTATTTGCGCTCGCGTGTTTTGATCTTTCACACCCTCCTGATCTGATTGTCCTTTTTTAACAATTTTAGTAAATGCTATGATTATTTTTGGTTGAATAGGATGCAGATCCTTGTGATTGAGGTTGCTGCTGTGTCTTTTCTGATGCAATCATTTATGTTAATGTTTGTTAAAACCCAATTGTTTCTGTTGTGACCAAGTGAGCTCAGATATTGTTTATTTTGTATTTTCAGAAGCAGAGAAAGTTATCGGCTGGGCTAAAAACCACTATTTATCTACTTGTCCAAGCCCAGCGATTAAAGAAAGCCGCCTGATTCTGCCTCGTGAAAGGTAACGGCATGGTTGTGGCTTTTTCTTTTGGGGTATATGATTTACCTTTTGTTTGATTTTATCTTTTTGCTGCCTTCCTCTTTTGTAGCATTGAGATTTCAGTTAAAAGGTTAAAGGAACAAGAAGATATTTCTCGAAAGCCCTCGCATAGCTTGAAGGTTTACTTTCTTCCTTATCGTGTATTCTGGAATGGGTTAAACACTGATGATATTAACAAAAAAAAGTTGTTTTTGCAGAATCTCGCAAAGGATGAGTATGAAAGCAATTTTGTCTCAGCTGTTGTTGCGCCCGGAGAAATTGGGGTCAAGTTTGACGACATTGGTGCTCTTGAACATGTCAAGAAAGCACTAAATGAGTTGGTTATTCTCCCCATGAGAAGGCCAGAGCTTTTCACCCGTGGAAATCTCTTGCGGGTATTTCATTTCTGTTGTTGTTTCTTTTCCTTAAAAGATGTTTCTTTTGATTGGTTTTCCTGATAGCATATCTTTATTTTCCAGCCGTGTAAAGGGATATTGCTGTTTGGTCCTCCTGGTACGGGTAAAACGCTACTTGCCAAGGCACTTGCAACAGAAGCCGGGGCAAATTTCATTAGCATTACTGGCTCAACGCTTACATCAAAGGTACATGAAACCTTTAGGCTATGTTGTATGGCACTGTTACATTAATAAGCCCACTATAAATTATCTCTTTGCAATTTCGCATCTGATTGGTTCTGACTCTGTCAACTTCGTCCTTTCGAGCACAGTGGTTTGGGGATGCAGAGAAGCTTACGAAGGCTTTATTCTCCTTTGCAAGCAAACTAGCTCCTGTAATCATCTTTGTCGATGAGGTGAGAAATTATTTATCTTCATTGATATCACTTTTCTACTTTGGTATTTTACTTATTGGGAGTTAGACATTGGTGATGGGTAGAATGTGTATCTCAAGGACTGGCTTCTTTTTGGTGTCTCGGGTAGGTTGACAGTTTACTGGGCGCTCGTGGTGGTGCCTTTGAGCACGAGGCAACCCGAAGAATGAGGAATGAGTTCATGGCAGCTTGGGATGGGCTCAGATCAAAAGATAGCCAAAGGATCCTTATCCTTGGTGCAACTAACCGACCTTTTGATCTTGATGACGCTGTTATTCGTCGTCTACCAAGACGGTAAGACCCTAGTTCAAGTTTTCACCTTCTCCTAGGGAGCATTTGTAGGTTATGGTAAAACCGTATACTGCAATAATGACGGCGCCCATTGACTGTTGTCTTTTGTTTCCTCGGTGGTTTTCTTTCTATAGGATATATGTCGATTTACCAGATGCGGAGAACCGGTTGAAGATATTGAAGATATTTCTAAGTCAAGAAAATCTTGAAAGTGATTTCCAGTTTGATAAACTTGCAAAGGAAACCGAAGGATACTCAGGAAGCGATCTCAAGGTTTTGGTCATTCCGGAGTTTAATTTACAAGTCAAGAGTATGATTGAAAACTTGAAAGTTGATTCCTTTTCTTTTTTCAACATTGCAGAATCTATGCATCGCTGCTGCATACAGACCCGTTCAAGAGTTGTTACAAGAAGAAAACAAGGTATCTTGCTTTATATAACCGTGAAGGTTGGTTATTGTTTTTAGTTTCGGAACAGAATTTTGGAAATTGACTCAATACTTTTGCAATGTCCTGATTGATTTCTCAGGGTTCGTCAGAGAATACAGCTCATGATCTACGGCCGCTGAGTTTGGACGATTTCATTCAATCTAAAGCTAAGGTATATAATTGTCTAAAGAAAACAGAATCTGTGTTTTATGATGTTCATTCTTTGACATAGTATCATCATTTTATTTGCAGGTAAGTCCGTCTGTAGCATACGACGCGACGACGATGAACGAGTTGAGAAAATGGAACGAGCAGTACGGTGAAGGTGGAAGCCGGACTAAGTCTCCTTTTGGCTTCTAAATGCAATTTTGTTAACTTCTATGTCTCCCTTAGACCAATAATTTTTCTGTCTGTCATAAGTATAAACATTAAAAGCCACTAGTCAAATTTAGTTTTTTCAGCAGCCTTAGTTTTATATCAAAAAAAAAAAATTGGAAACTCAAATAGTAAATTGCAGAAAAATAACAGTAAAGACAAACTAAGAAAATAATTTCTTAATCTTCGAAATTTGTTCTAAATGTGTCGAAAAATGATCAATTTGTCGGTGGAATCATCTCTTCCTACCATCATTTAGGTTGAATCCTAGTTTCATTTCATTCCTTGTATGTAATCAGTCTGGTGACCAAAAAAAAATCAGTCAAAAACAAATTACTATTTTAAATAAAAAAAATAGTATATGGGGAAATAGACAATTCATTTTGCTCATCTTGCTCTCATCCAATAATCACAAATCTGGGCTACATAGTGGATTTTAATCACATTTTTGTTATCTCTTTACCGATAATGTTCATGTATATACAAAATACTATTTTATTTAATTTTTTATTGGTCAATAAAAATAAAGGGAGAACTTTATAAAAGTGATGTTCGTTTGACAGACGCACCTTCTTGCAGAGGCATCTACGATTGCGATTGCAGTTGCGTTTGCGTCAATCTCGTTTGATTGTTGTTCGTTTAGTAGACGCAAACGCTGGTTTTAGATGCAGACGCTGGTTTTGTCAGTGTTCGTCGCGTGATGCAGCGTCTACACGCAGTTGAAACGAATAAACTTTTATGTAAAATATAGACGCAGCAACGGATAACAGAAAAAAAAAAAAGTTTCAATTCAAAACCTCGTATTCTCCTCACGCGCTCTTTCTTTTTTTTATTTAGCGAAGAACTACTTCAACGTTTACTCGACGCGCTCAATATGCGCGTGTCCAATAGCGAATGAAATTTATTTATTTTGACCCAAAAAAAGAAAAAGAAAATTTAAAATTGAAATAGCCGTATCATCTGCTAAATTTCAATGGCGGAAAGGAACGGCGAAGAATAATAGAGAGAAGAAAACACTCTCGCACACTCTTCCTCTCTGCTCAAATTTGAAGAAGGGAGCGATGTCGGATGTGGCAGCGCCAAAACCGGTGACGGTTGAGTCAATGACGGAGGAGGAGGAGGACAACGCTGCGGCGGCGGAGGCGGCGTTTGAGGAGCGGTGGAGTCTTTACGAGGCTTATAACGAGTTACACGCCTTGGCGCAGGAATTGGAGACTCCGTTCGAAGCACCGGCGGTGCTTGTGGTGGGACAGCAGACTGACGGTAAGAGCGCGCTCGTGGAAGCTCTCATGGGGTTTCAGTTTAACCACGTCGGCGGCGGAACCAAGACTCGCCGTCCGATCACTCTTCACATGAAGTACGATCCTCAGTGTCAATTCCCTCTCTGTCATCTCGGATCCGATGATGATCCTTCCGTTGCTCTCCCCAAATCTCTCGCGCAGATTCAGGTGTTTTCCTCACTTCTTCTTGTTACTTCCGCTTCTTCAATTACTTGTTTCTGTTGAATTCTGGGAAATTTTAACGAATGTTTAGGAGAAAACTAGTGATTTGGTTTGTTTTAGAGAAGCAAATGCCTCGTGTTAGCAAAATTTCTGATATGATTTGGACTTTTAGGCATATATTGAAGCCGAGAACATGAGGCTGGAGCAAGAGGCGTCCCCATTCTCTGCGAAGGAGATTATTGTGAAAGTGCAGTATAAGTATTGTCCTAACCTTACCATCATAGATACACCAGGGCTTATAGCTCCTGCGCCTGGACTGAAAAATCGAGCACTCCAGGTTGTTTTTCTATGGCTTCCAGCCGATGCCCCTGGCTGATTGAATGTTTTGGGTTTTGCCTGATTTAAGAGTGGTTACATGTTTCTTTTTCTTAGCTTCAAGCACGGGCTGTAGAAGCTTTAGTCCGAGCAAAGATGCAACACAAAGAGTTCATCATTTTATGCCTCGAAGATAACTGTGACTGGAGCATTGCAACTACTCGAAGGATAGTGATGCAAGTATGAAAGCTGAAGTAACTCCTTTGTGTCTACATTGACTTTATTTTCTTTTAAACGTTTTTTTCTTGTTCATGTAGGTTGATCCTGAGCTTTCTAGGACAATTGTCGTTTCCACAAAGCTGGACACTAAAATCCCTCAATTCTCATGTTCATCCGACGTGGAAGTTTTCCTCTCACCCCCGGCAAGCGCACTTGACAGCTCCTTGTTGGGGGATTCCCCATTTTTCACATCTGTGCCTTCCGGAAGAGTTGGCTATGGACAGGATTCAGTGTACAAGTCTAATGACGAGTTCAAACAGGTCTCTGCTCTGCCCTCTAACTCCTAGATCTTTACACGCGTTCTGAATTTTGTGGTTTTTTTATTGTAGGCTGTCTCACTTAGAGAAATTGAAGACATTGAAACTTTGGAGAAGAAGTTGGGCCGCTTGCTGACAAAGCAAGAAAAGAATAGGATTGGCATCAGTAAACTGAGGTTGTTTCTGGAAGAACTACTCTGGAAAAGGTATATCTATTCCTATTTTACTCTGTATTTTATTTTCCAGCCTCTGTTTACTCTACAATTTACCTTTCCGTTACAGTCTTGATGCCGCGTTATTTCCAGGTACAAAGAGAGTGTTCCATTGATCATTCCACTTCTAGGGAAGGAGTACCGCAGTACAGTCAGAAGGCTGGATACTGTTACCAAGGAACTTAGGTTGCAACTTGTTTTTTCTAAAAATGTCTAATTGATTTTAGGCAGCTTAGTTATTCTGCTCTGATTTAACGATATATAACTCGTTAGTGGTCAAATTTTCTTTCTTTTCAATGCAGCTCTTTAGATGAAGCAAAACTCAAAGAAAGAGGCAGGACTTTCCATGATCTCTTCTTAACCAAGGTCTCTCTAGAAGCAATTTGATTTTTAGATTCTATACATGACTCCATGTACTTTTTTTTGTGCCTGAACTCATGGATAGTTTTTATATAATTGCAATAAGTGCACTTGGTTAGCTACTCCGTCTTTTGTTCATTGACTATTGACAAATAAAAACTTTGTGCAGTAGTAAATGATATCTCTAACTTACTTCTAATTTTAAATTACTGGAATTTTGTCATGTTGGATACCCGTAGGACTTTAAGCTTGCTGGTCGCACATATTTTCTGATTGACGTATGAAGTACCTTTGTTAGTATTGATCAGTGTTAGGCTTTCTCACCCGTTTTTTTTTTTTAACTTTCTTGACCAGTTATCACTGCTATTGAAAGGAACAGTTGTGGCCCCTCCAGATAAATTTGGTAATGTTACTGCTCTATTCACTACCATTCAACTGTCTTTGGCAATAGTTTTTTGTTGTTTGCAACATCAGTTTAGTTAAATGCATATTTCATTTCGACATGGACACTAGACTGCAATGGTTCCACACGGTATGATGTACGCCAATCAAATAGTTATTTGGTCATGATACTTTTTTTACCTGTGAACTACATTTTATAACATCATTCTCTCTGTGTTGATTTCTCCTCAGAAAAAGAGTACTTTGATAGATAACATTTTATCATTATTTGTTGTCAGGTGAAACACTGCAAGATGAAAGGACGCAGGGAGGAGCTTTTGTTGGTACTGATGGTCTGCAGTTCCCACATAAGCTAATACCAGTAAGCATTTCCCTTGGAATTATAAGCAGAAAATTGTTTACTTTGCAGAGCAAGCTGGGTGTGGTCTTCAAAATTTATTAATCTTCTCCTTGTGGATAGATTGTAATATGATCGGAGATAAATTTGACCGCTTGAAAAACATGTGCTGAAGAATAATTATTAGAGAACAAAGAAATGAGATAGTCATTGAACCTTCAAGAACTATGAGGAAATATAACTAAAATCTTTTCTATTTACAGAATGCAGGGATGCGACTTTATGGGGGTGCACAGTATCACCGTGCCATGGCTGAGTTCCGTTTTCTAGTTGGTGCAATCAAATGTCCCCCTATAACACGGGAGGAAATTGTAAATGCATGTGGAGTTGAGGATATTCACGATGGAACAAACTATTCCAGGTGTTATATCATTGACCGAGATGCTACACAGTTCGAAATTTTATTGTCTTAGCATGTCATGTCAGATCTATTTTCAGTATCTCATCTGACCTGCAATAATTTTCATGTTTGCTATGGGACCTCTTATCTTCTTTTCTCGTACCTACTGCTGTAGAACAGCTTGTGTTATAGCAGTTGCAAAAGCTCGTGAGACGTTCGAACCATTCCTTCATCAGGTGACAAACATGTGCTGCTTGCAGAAACTATGTTTTTGGGGAATCCTTTTATCTGAAATATGTTATTCACATACAGAAAGTGTTTTCCAGTTCTCACTTCTGTTTTTTGTGTTGGTTTAGTTAGGGGCGAGGCTCCTACACATTCTCAAGAGATTGCTTCCAATTTCTGTATATCTTCTTCAGGTAAGCACTGTTTTCATTGTTTTGACGGTATCCTACTCATTTTCCCTTCCCAGAAAATTGCTTGATGTATGTTCTTGAGTTTGAATAGAAAGAAGGTGAATACTTAAGTGGGCATGAAGTGTTTCTCAACCGGGTGGCATCAGCATTCAACAGTTTTGTGGAGTCCACGGAAAAATCATGTCGTGACAAGTAATTATATTTCCAACTCATGGTCACTTGTCTGTTTTTAGTCTGCCTCCTACCTGCTTTCTTGTGACCTTCAGTGATTTATCTCCCTTTCGATTTTATATGTATTGCAGATGTATGGAGGATTTAGCAAGTACAACTCGTTATGTTACATGGTCTCTTCACAACAAGGTGCTAAGTCTTTTTATGGATCTGTTTCAACTGAATTGAGCTGTGCCATAATAAAATGAACAATAGAATTGGAACTGTGCCTCGCTAAGAATACATAAAAACTTGTCTGAATTCGTTATCATTCTAAGTCACTAGTTTTCTCTTCTCCATGTTATGTAGAACCGAGCTGGTCTACGTCAATTCTTGGATTCGTTTGGCGGAACAGAGCAACATACTACACCAGGTAATCCCATAGGACTTAGTCTTCCCCAAGATGCACCAAGCAGCACAACAGATACAAAGTCAAGATCAGACGTTAAGCTAAGCCATCTCGCGTCAAACATCGATTCAGGTTCCAGTATTCAGTCAACAGAAACACGGTTGGCTGATCTTCTAGATAGCACGCTTTGGAACCGCAAGCTTGCTCCTTCTTCTGAGAGAATTGTCTACGCATTAGTCCAACAGATATTCCAGGGCATAAGAGAATACTTTCTAGCCTCGGCTGAGCTAAAGGTGTGGTCCTACTTTGATTTTACGTAGGTTCTCTTGTTTATAAGTGATTTAAGTTTTGAAAGTTTATATTTGGGTGTGTTTTCCTTATGTTATGCAGTTCAATTGTTTTCTTCTAATGCCCATCGTGGATAAGTTACCGGCTCTTCTGCGGGAAGAGTTGGAAAATGCATTTGAAGATGACCTCGATAGTATTTTCGACATCACGAATGTGCGGCAATCGCTTGATCAAAAGAAGCGGAGCACGGAGATCGAGCTGAGAAGGGTAAAAATCAAACCTAAAGCCCTGAATTTTTTATGATCTATGCATTGGGTTTGCCATTGAAATTTGATAAATGTGTTGGACAGATAAAGAGGATAAAAGAGAAATTCAGAGTGATGAATGAGAAGCTAAACTCTAACGAATTTGCTCAAAAATCTAATGGCGCCTTCATTGCAGCAGTGACTCAAGAATGTTAATGGCATCATGGATCACTTTTCAATTTTAGGTTAATAAAGAATCCAAAGAGTGTTTCATCAATGGAACATCTTAGGCTGTGTTTTTAACTTTAGATGTCAAAAACAAACAAACAAACAAAAACAAGTTGTGACTTAAATTATTTTGCTTTTTTCTGGGTCCAATATTTGCTAATTTAAGTGGTGTCTATGCAATATGACCATACCAATCAATTTAAGCCATACACAGTCTGCAGAAGACAATTTTTTTGTATTCGGAAACAGATGCATCCATGAGATGTATATATTTTTTATTTTTATTTTTCATATGGTGGTTATATTAACATAGAAACAGAGTGCAAAACAAAATACAGAGCATAGATGCTTATAACTAAAAGATGTTGCTCTGAATACATGAGCCAAAAAATGAGTAATAGCATAGAACAGAGGGCTAAACTTTCTCAGATTCAAAAATGTTTCTAAGCCACCTTAGAGAACCTGAAGCAACATAAGAAGAGAGTAAATTCTTATGAGAGACACTGAGCTATGAGAGAAGCCCCTCTATTTCTGCACCTTAATTCAAAAGTTAATCTGTGAGAGTTAAACAAAGTCAATGCTCTTTTCAATTCCATGATTTCAGAGCATAGTGATAGCCATTTCCTTGGAGAGTTATAAGCTTTAACCAGACTAGCTTGCTCGAAGGCGAAGATGACTTTGTCTAATCTATGAGCAACCATGCTTTGAATCGACCAAAGCAAGACAGAAAGTTGAGTCTCATGTAATGAAGTTTGATGATAAAAGGCATGTCGACTATGAAGCTTGATGATCAATATTGTGCCACCACCGTTTCTTAGAACACCTGATCCTCCTCCTATGTGTGTATGCTTATTCCAAGTAGCACCAACATTACATTTGAGCCAAGGGGATTTAGGAGGGAACCATTTAATTTGTTCTTTTCCTGCTTGAGCTATTAGTTTCTTGCTTTTTGTCTCTTCCTCTTGTTGAGCCAAAAACCAAAGAGTTGTATCTTCTTTAATGATCTTTTCAGAATCTAATGGATCATATAGCTTCCCTTCAATGCAAAAAGCATTTCTATTCTTCCAAATTCGCCATAAGATCCATGGGTAGCATCTTCTTATCTCCTCTGGAATTGCTCTGTTTTCACTCATTCCAAATAGATATGCCATGCTTGTGAAGATAGAGCTTTCGCTGTAGCCGTTTTGAGGATGAGGAAAACCTGATAATGCCCATGTTTGTCTAGAGGCTGCACAGATGAAAAGAACATGATTTATTGTTTCTTCTTCATGTCCACAGAACATACATCTTAAATCCACATTCATTCCTCTGTTATTGAGACCAGATGCAACGGGTAATGCTCCTTTCAAAGACTTCCAGAGAAAGTTTTTGATCTTTGAAGGTGCCTGCACTTTCCAAACTTTTTGCACAAGAAGATTTAAGGAAGGTAAAACATGTGCTTGTGATAGCAGCTCCTTTTTTCCTTCTCGTAAGCCAATTTATATCCTGTTTTCACTGAATAATCTCCCGATTGCGTATGTGGCCAGATATAAAAATCATCTTGATCGAAGACTGGTTTAATGGCGCAAATCAGGCTTATATCTCTTAGATAAAAAAGATCCGATAAGATATTCATATCCCATTTCCTTTCTTGGTGGTTGATTAAAGCAGAAACCATAAGCTCAATATCAATGATCGGGTTCTTCATCCAAGGGATACGTCACTCTCTATCTAATAACCATGGATCTAACCAAACCTTAGTCGTTTTCCCATTCCCAATTCGTTTCTGCATTCCTTGTTCCAACAACTGTTTGCCATATTGAATGCTTCACCAAGCAAATGACGGACGTGCATCAACTTGTGCTTCTAAAAAGCGTAATTCTGGATGGTATCTGCTTTTGAGAAAAAGAGCAACGAGGTTGTCTGCATTTTGAATGAGTCTCCACGCTTGCTTTGCAAGAAGTGCCTGATTAAAACATTCTAAATCTCGAAAGCCAAGACCTCCAAGTTCTTTCGGTAGGCACATGTTATCCCAAGAAACCCAATGAATTTTCTTTTTATGCTCCTCAGCCTGCCACCAAAAGTCCTTCATTGCAGAAGTAAGAGACTTACAAGTGCTTTTCGGGAGTTTGAAGCATGTCATGACATAGACGGGCATCGCCAGAGCAACGAATTTAAGTAGGGTTTCTTTTCCTCCTTGTGATAGCTTCTTCTCAAACCATCCAGATAATCTGTTTTTTAGACTTTTGTGAATATAAGCCAACATATCAACCTTTGATCCGCTAAAGCATTCCGGCAATCCAAGGTATTTGCTTGCACCTCCTTCGTTAAAAATACCAAATTGCGTTTTGATTCTACGCTTTATGCCCTCATCGATGGTCTCTCCAAAAGATATGGAAGATTTGTTGAGGTTAATTGTTTGACCAGTAGCTTCTTCATACCTCTTCAAAATCCAGATGAGAACCCCGCATTGGTATTCAGTAGCTTTGCAAATAAAAAGAGTATCATCCGCAAAAAAGAGGTGGTGTATAGATGGACCGTTGGTTGAGAATCTAATACCTTCAAGGTAGCCCATACTTTCAGCTTGATTAAGAAGATGCGTCAACACGAAGAGGATCCATGAGATGTATATTTAACTCTTATTTTTTTATAGGAATGTAAATATATTAATATAAGTGTTTCTTTACAAAAACGGCCTACAACTTTTATACATCTCAACTCTAACAAAAAATGGTTGGAAGGATAACAGATTGATTGTACTGAGAGAGTGAAGAAAACACTCAATATGCAAACCCATGTTGGAGAAGAGTATTCTTCAGTTTCGATCTACCAAGGATAGTGTCCCTTACAAGTCTATCTAGTTGCTTGAAGACAACTTGTGGAGTAGCGGCAATATCATTATGCATCTGGTTATTCCTCTCTCTCCAGATGAGGTAGATCACACCATGAACTGCTAGTCTTTTTAGAGTCAAGAAGGTACCAACCGAAGTTGAAGAAAGCCAAGTGATTAGAGAAGACCAGTTGTGAAAAGTAGTTCCATGTTGGCCAAGTTTTCTTAGAACCATGCTCCAAACATCCTCTGCAAGTTGACATTGAAGAAGAAAGTGATCACGAGATTCTTCTCCCAATCCACAAAAGATGCAGTTTATTGGGATCTCAGGATTTCATGCAACCAGTCTTTTTCTTACTGGCAACCTATTCATATTTGCAAACCAAAAGATGAAGGCCAGCTTGGGAACATTACCTTTGTACCTCACAACATCAGCCCAACTTACTCTATCAACATGATGACGTAGAGAATCCCAAGCAGATGAGGTAGAGAAGTCTTTACGAGAGTTCTCAATGCACCAAAGTACCTTGTCTTCACCACGGCTCAAGGTAAAAGGAGAAGTGGCAGCTAGAGTTTCTCTCAGAGTTTTGATAGTCGTTTGGCGACTTCTTAAGGAGGGAGTTTCCAGCCATCAGGCGATGCTGCCGTGGGTACCAAGGAGTTTAGAGGGATGCCCGTTCTGCGAAGCCCACTATACTTCTAATGAACCTTCTAGCTAGAGGCCGAAGAAGTAACAAAGTTTTCCATAACCAGCAATCTCCCTGCTTCCCCTCTATTATCCAGAAAGACTTTTCTTTCAGCTTATTTATTTTGATCCAAGCAACCCACAAAGAGTCTTTGCTTGTGAGCAAGATCCAAATGAGCCTCAAATTCAGTACTTTATTCCACGGTAAATTTCTGAGTCCTAGCCCACCCTCCTGCTTGGGTGTACAAACAACACCCAAGAAACCCTTGTTGCTGCGTATTTGCTAATGTTCCCAGACCACAAGAATTTGTTATACAATTGTAACTAGAAGAAATGGAATATACTATTGTGGTTCCACCTGCTTGATGCAGCCTCTAGGGAGTAAGGTTGACATCCAGAAGTTGAGAGTGTCGTATATGACTGATGAGATCAACTCAAGCCTACCAGCAAATAATAGATGCCTCACCATCCAATTGTTGACCCTAGATGAGATAGAGTTGATGGGGGGGGGGAGAATACTTACTCTTTTTTAGCTTTCGGTGCATTAGTGGGAGACCCAAATATCTGACCGGGAAAATACCCATTGTGAATCCAAAAGTAGCTAGTTCCCTGGATTGAGAATCGGCCAGTCCAGTAGTGAAAAGCGAAGACTTTCCTCTATTCATCCCAAGGCCCGGTAGCTCTTCAAAGATCTCATAGCCTCCGTAATACTTTTAAGAGATTCGTTCGTTCCGTCAAAGAAAATCATTACGTCATCGACAAAAGCTAAGTGGGTGTGGTGATTTTTGTTGTCTTCGCCCTCAAATGGTAATCAATCGAACATGTACCAAACTTTGCTTCAAGAAGCTTCTCAAACAGTTTCATCGCAATATCAAAAAGGTAAGGAGGTATTAGATCTCCCTGGCTTAAGCCATTGGTAGCTTTCAAGTGACCACAAAAGTTCCCATTGACATTTACAGAGAATGTTGTTGTTGACATACATTCTAAAATCTAGCCAGAGAAAGCATGAGGGAAGGCTACCGCTTTGAGGGATTCAAGCACAAACTCCCAAGAGACCGAGTCAAAAGCTTTTCTTAGGTCAACCATAAGCATCCCTCTCTTGGAGGTCTTCTTCTGGTTAAAACCTTGAACAAATTCTATGGCAAGAAGAATGTTTTCCACTAGCTGCCGCCCTTGGATAAAAGTTTTCTAAGTCGTAGAGATAATCATAGGCATCACCTTTTGTAACATGCGAGATAAGGTATTTGAAATAATCTTATACACCACGTTACACAATGAGATCACCCTGAAATCTGAGAGTTTTTCTGCACTCATTTTCACCAGAATTAAAGCAATGGTTGTGGCGTTCTATTGCTTTAAAAGCTTTCCATTAGTGAAAAACTTCTTGACTGCACTGCAGAGATCAAACTCCACTATAGGCCAGTAGGTCTTGAAGAATTCTGAGGAAAATCGATCAAGGCCTGTGATTTTGATGCGGAAAGAGCAAAAACTTCATGTTTGATGTCCTCCAAAGAGAGTGGAGATATTAAGAGTCGAACAGTTGCGGCATTACACCTGAAAGAGGTAAGATTTTGTATCAATTGAGAGTCTTTCAGTGATAATTTACATTGAGGACCTCCAAGTAGGGAAGAGTATAAAGAGACATAATGATTTCGAGTCCCACTGCATCATCAATCTTTAAACCCTCTTCATTTACAAGGTAGTGGTTGTAGTTTTGAGACCTCTTTGTCGCCACCATCTTGTGAAAAAGGAAGTATTCTTATCCCCATTATTCAACCAATTGATTTTGGATCTTTGAGCAAAGAAAGATTCCTTTGCTTCCACAAGAACCAGCCACTTTCTATAGAGGTCTTTCTCTTGAGACATCCTTTCAGGAGTAGGATTCCCCAGGAGACATCCCTGGCACATTTTAAGAGAGAGCAATGCTTCTTCACCATTTTATCATTATTTAAATAGTTCTCCATATTGAGCTTTCTGAGGGTGGGTTTAAGACTTTTAAGGCGCTTTGAGAGGTTGAACATCTCAAATCTTTGGTAATGAGAATTTTCCCATGCCTTAGCGAAAATATTGGAGAATTCGGGATGCTTAATCAGAAAGTTTGAGAACATAAAATGGTGTCTTTTCTACTCTAGATTTTCTCCCTAGTAAATGCATGCAGGACTGTGGTCTGAGAAGCTAGGGTCACCAAAAGAAGCATAAGACATGAGGAACGTCTGCATCCAATAACCATTTATGAGAACTTTGTTGAGTTTCTTTGCTATTGGATTTGCTGGTTGATGATTCCACTAAGTGAAAGCATTCCCCCTATAACTCAGATCGAAGAGATCTACAGTCTCTAAGCAATTCCTGAAATTCTTCATTCATTTCCTTATTCTGCTACTACCAACTGAGGAATCCTCCGGGTTTAAGGTTTGATTGAAACCCCCAAGGTACATCCAAGGTTTCAAATATATCATAGGGTTGGAGGCCAAAGAGATAATATCTTTCCACATAACCTTCCTTTCTTCTCTGCAGCTTGATGCATAGATGAAGGAGAGAACAATTTGGTGAGGGTTTCCATGAATGAAGACCAAACATGTGATCATCTGGGATGATTTGTAGACAACTGAGAGGCTAACAACATTGTTCCAAACTACCCATATGCAACCCAACTCTGCAAACTCATAATTCCAAACCTGATTCCAACCAGAAAAAGTATATGTCAGACACTTCTGCACTTTGTGAGGTCTGACCCTTGTCTCAATAATGCAACCAAAAAGGCTATTACTTTGCCTTAGCTATTTCCAAAAGCTTCTATACCTTAGAGGTTTGTTGAATACACTTACATTCCAACAAAAAGTACTAATTTTATACATAATTACTGAGGTTTAGGGCCTCTGCCCCTGGCTGAGTTCTTTCTCTCCAACTTTTATCGCCATTTGAAGAGAAAAATTGTGAATTCACCTTTACCCACTTGAATAACATACATTGAGAGTACAAAGGAGGAGGAATAGTAATTTGAGCCTTATTCTGGGGCACTTTCTGAATTGGACTCAGATCCTGATGCCGACAATGAAGAGATGTAGATAATTTTCATGTACTTCTTCTCCTTTTTCCCAGAGGAGCTCTTCCCCTTCTGCTTTCCTGCCGGTTTAGGAGTCTCAATCTGCATTCCTTTGGCTAGGCGAGCTGAGGTTTCAGTCGTGTTAGCCTTTTCCTGCTTTTTTTGCTTCTTCTTTTTCTTCTTCTGAACAAGATCTTTCGGCACCACTAGCATTTTCTGATGTCTTTGATCCATGTCTTTTTTGACATTCCTCACTTTTGTGTGCCAAGGATTTTTCAATTTGTGCAAGTGATATGAGCCTTGGGACATCGTTTGAGAGAGTGTCCAATTGCATCATAGAAGGAGTATGTGGGAGGTAACCAAGGTGAGGAGACGAGGACTCTAGTTACTTGGTCTGGTTGGGATATGACATTAACAGCCTCTGGGAGCGACTTTGTCAAGCTTAAGTTCTTTCATGTTTGTAGTAGAAGGATGGAGGAATAGTGGATGCCTGACCAAACCTGCTACATGCTCTAAGCCCTCTTTGTGAATGAACTTAGCCGGGACGCCTTTGAGTTTTAACCAAACAAGGTTGTAGTCAGCTTAGGATTGGCTCAACTCCAGGCTTCCATTTCTTGACAAACATATATTGACCCTCGATATGCCACATTCCTTAAGATAAAATTATGGCTCAGTTTTCCTTATTTGGGAATTGATAAGGAAAGATCTTGGAGAGAGCTTTGAGACGGTAATGTCTAAAAGTCGGATGCTCCAAATGTCATTAACAATTGCGTGTAAAGCTCTTAGAGAGGGAGCTCGACCACTGAACTGAGCCAGGATGAAAGGTTCCCATCGATGTTGATTCCTTAGAATCATTTCATCTGGGATTTCAACACAGATCTCACCAGATTCAAGCAGGAAAGGAATCCCTTTTTTAGTCATCCTTTTATTGTTGGTGAAGAGATGACGCCAAGTTCTTGCTACCAATGTAGTTTCTTCAGGTGAAGCTAATTTACAGAGACATCTTCCTTCTCATTCTCCTTCTCCTTCGAAGGTTTCTTAGGAGATATCATTTCTGCTTTAGCTCTCGGTTGTTCTCTGGGAGGAGAAATGGTCGATGCAACATCTGGGTTTGAGCTTGAATACACTTGCTTTGAGGTTGCAGGAGGGGAGTTGCTCTATTCCGGAGCTTTCGTCTCTAGATATGGCTTGGTTTTCAGCGGATTTGAAGAAGATTTCGCCGATTAGGGTAAATATGGGTTTTTCTTAGAAGAAATCAAAGAAGAGAGAGGGAGAGAGGACGAAGGACGGTTTGGAAAGTGACGGAAGAGGGTTTCGGAGGAGATATTTTTTTCTTAGCCATGGGTGAACACCGTGTAGAATCTAAGCAAAAGAAATATCTTTGTGTAATAAGAATGACTCACTTATTATTGAGAAAACTTGCTCAAAAACTCATGTTCTCTATGATCTCACAACTCTCAAAACTCACAAGTTATCATAACTCGATAAATATGTATTTATATAGGAACTTATAACTCCTAAACCTATTAGGAACACTTTTAGATAACTATTAAATAAATCATAATGCTAATTCTCTTAGGAAACTATTTCTCGGTTTAGGTTTAGGTGACTTTCTCTCCAAGTTAGTCTCGATTTGGTTTGATTCGGTTTAAGTTTAATCCAACATTCTCCCCCTTAAACTTGAACTCGATTTCTCGCAGGTCCTTTACTCCAAGAAGATCTCTCATCTCCTTGTACTTGATCCTTCCAAGTGACTTAGTCAGTATATCAGCTCTCTGCTCATTTCCGGGAACATGTTCTACTTCTAACAATCCTTTTTTAACACATTATCTGATGAAGTGGAAACGAGTATGTATGTGCTTACTTCTTCCATGGAGCATTGGATTCTTTGTAAGAGCAATGGCCGATTTATTATCTATTCTTATCAATGCTCTTTCACACGCAGTGCCCATGATTTCTGCAAGCAAGTCTTGTAACCAAATTGCATGTCTCGCAGCTTCTGTCTCGGCCGTGAACTTTGTCTCGCAAGAAGATAACACAACATTTTCCTGCTTCTGGGAACACCAAGTAATTGAGCTTTCACCAATGTAAAAGACATGTCCCGTGGTGCTTCTTCCATCGTCTAGATCAACATTATGGCTACAATTGTTGTAACCAACAAGTCTTGTTTTCACAGGAGCCTCCAAACTCGTTTTCCTGATAACCAGACCGAATGACAATGTTCCATGCAAATACCTTAGCACTATTTTAAAGCTCCTCCGTGAGATTCCTTAGGATTTTGCATATATCTAATCAATACCCCAACACAAAATGATAGATTTGGCCTCGTGTGCACTAAGTATTGCAAGCAACCTATGATCTTCCTGTATGTCGTCGCATCAATATCCTTTTCTTTTAACGCCTTAGACAACTTGATACCTGGTTCCATAGGAGTTTGAGTAGGATTGCACGAACTCATACCAGCTTCCTCGAGTATTTGTGATGCATAACGGTTCTGGCTAAGAGTAACACGACCGTTGGCTTGCTTGACTTCAATGCCAAGATAGTACGTCAATTCTCCTAAGTCACTCATTTCGAACTTGGTTGACATCTCTTTTTTAAACTCATCAATGATTCTCAAGTTTGTTCCTGTAACAAATAGATCATCTACATAAACTGAAACTAGAAGAAGACATCCTTTTACCTCCTTCTTGTAGACTGATGGTTCCTTTAGACATTTTATGAATTTGAGTTTCTTGAGAATCTCGTTCAGCTTATCATTCCAACTTCTTGGAGCTTGACGCAATCCATACAAAGCCTTGTTAAGCTTGTAGACTTTTCTCTCATGATTCTTCACCTCAAACCCTTATCTCCATGTAGAAATGCTACTTTTTACATCTAGATGATGTATCTTCCAACTGTAGGGAGCTATGAGGCTTATAAGTAACCGTATTGTCTCAATTCTTGCCACAAGAGCAAATACTTCATCAAAATCTACTCCATTTCTGTAGATAACCTTTAGAAACCAAGCAAGCCTTGTGCTTATTTATACTTCCATCTGAATTCTTCTTGAGCTTAAAAACCCACTTCAATCCTATTGGCTTCACACCAACAGGTAAATCGACGAGGTTCTATGATTTAAGCTTGGTGATTGAATGTATCTCATCCTCACACGTTGATAGCCATTCTTTCAATCCTTTTGCTTCTTCGAAGTTTTGCGGCTCATCATTCAATCTTAACAACATCAATTCTCCTTCTTCTTCTACAAGTAAAATATAATCATCCAAGTATTTAGGTTTTGTACTTTGTCTCTGTGACCTTCTAAGCTCGTCTTGAATCAGGTCACGAGCATTGATGTTGTGCAGAACCACTGCCTCCTTCTCCGATGAGTGTAGAGCCTCTGCCTCTGTTATTATCACCCTCTTCACCTCTGTTTTCACCATTATCATCATGTTCAGGCTGCGGTTCATGCTCTGTTTTGTCATCCTCCAGCTCAGAGTTGTCAATTCCATGATTTCCAAATTCACCAAGGATAATACGAAAGCTTTCGTATCTCCCTATTCTGTTATGATCTGAGCTAGTTTGGCTCCAGTTTTAGCCTTTCTCTTTGTTGAAAACAACATCACGGCTCACAACTACTTTGCGGTTTTGTGGATCAAACATTCTATAATCTTTATCCCTGATTCGATCTCGAGATGAACAAGTGAACGTGACCTGTCATCGAGCTTTCTTAGCCATGCAGTGTGTCTAATGCATCCTAACACAAGCAAGTGACTAACGTTTTTGGGAACCGAAATTCTCACTGTCAATGTTATGTGGTTCACAGACTCTCTGTAGCCAAAGATGGACAGATCAAGCAGTGAGTAAAAAGGTTAATAAATAAGAAATACGAAACTAAGAGATAAACAAATTACGAAACGAAATAAGTTGATAACGAAAGTGAATTAATACGAACAGATTGCGAAGTGACATGCGTTTAACGGTGGTAAAGTAATAAGATTCGTAAGAATAGATAAACGTGAACGAATACAGAGTGAATACGAGAGCGAATCAAAAGTAAAACGAAAAACGTTAACGAAGAACGATTCGAAAGACAAAGATAACAAAGAAAGTTAAGGGATCTTATTCGAATTCGTGATCGGAGCGTGCGCAACCAGTGTTAAGCCATGGCCGCAAGAACTGTTGGCGACGATTACCTAGAACTACAGTGTAGACTCGTAACCTAGTTGAGACGCAGCTCGCTAACGAAAACAAAGTAAGAACCCTAGTTTTTCTAAGTGTTTTGTGGTGACAAAAAGTTCTGGTGGTTAAAAGTTCTATGTTGTCCTTGCTACCATCATCCTTGCGTCCTTTATATAGATCTTCGTGGGGTGGACTCGTTTCCTTTTTTGTCCCGATTCGTGCTTATCCCTTCGTGGAAATATTCCTTTTCCTTGATTCGCATATATCCTTTTTCGAGATCTTTCCTTATCCTGCCGACTTCGACTTAAATCACGAAACCCAAGCGAAACCGTCATTGCAAATGGGTCGATTCTTGTCTAGAACCGTAAGTGGACTTATCATCGCGGTTTGGGCCCTTTCGGGCCGTTTAACGGCTAAGTGACTTTTCTGATTCCTTTCGTAGAAGTCATTCTTCGTATGGCTTTGCAACGATAGTTTCTTGAAATGGTAGGACTGATCGTATAGTTTAGATTCTTCCGGTGCTTAAGTTAAACGTCATCGTTTTGCGGGCAAGTTTTAGGTCGTTGTGCGGTTTGTCGAGTCCGACAGTCTCGTACTCTTCGAAGATGATCACCCTGTTTTCGGCATTGCCAGGCGGCATGGACTAGTTCGCGTTTGTCTCGGCCTTGCGATGATAGTCCTTTATGGATGAGACAGTGTCGCGAAAGAACTGGGTTCCACCCATGATCATATTCACTCTATGACGGTTGGCGTCGTTGCCTTTGTCGTCAGGTTTTCTGTCGCGCTTTGCGTCAGCCTGGGCAACGTCACGCGGGAGTGCTTTATCGGTTTCGGGTTGACGGTCCGCATCACGTATCAGGCCTTTGACGCTGGTCACGTCCGAGAGTTCCCCTGCGAGCAGTTTTGCCGCTAGTCTCGCTCCGAGAACCTTGCAGTTCACGGTGGAGTGACCTTTCGTCTGATGAAACTCGGAGAAGGCATTCTCGTCGTAAGAGGCGTTCCGTGTCCAGGTATTCCCTGAAGTTCTCCCTTGTTCAGATTGGGAGTTAACGGCATAGTTGTGCGCACCTCGGGAGTCTTCTCCCTCGTGGTGGACGTACTTGTCGTTTCGGGGAGTTTTATTTTTCACTTTCTGTTCTGGGACAGAGTCTTCTGAGGATGCCTTCGACGGTTTATGCTTCTGCGATAGAACCTTCATCTCTTCTTCGATGACTATGAATTCAGTTGCTTTGTGAAGCCCGTCCTGGATTGTTCGTGGTTTCTCGAGAGAAATC